>CAUYQG010132945.1:0-43590 GCA_963574415.1 Tarsius wallacei
GCTACCACGCCCGGCTAATTTTTTGATTTATTGTAGAGATGAGGTCTCACTTGCCCAGGCGGGTCTCGAACCTGCGGGCTCAGGCAATCCACTCACCTCAGCCTCCCAAAGGCGCGGGATTACAGGCTGAGCCACCGAGCCGGCAACAGCTACTTTTTCAAACTACCAAAGTTATTTTTTATATTTTTTGCAGGAATCAAGCTATTATATTGTGTTGACAAAGTTTCTTATAATATGATTTTTACAATTCATTCTTCAAATGTGTTACATTTTAGAAGCTTATACATGAAGCATCAACAGAGCAAAATAATGTAAATGCCTTTTTTATTCACTTTCATGTTGTTTTATTGAATAAAATTTTTATAATTTTCCAAGATAATAAAATGTATTATTATTTATCTATAGGGAAAATATTTATTAGGTCTTGAATAGTGCTTTTTACTCCACAGAACAAAAAACAAATTATACTCTGTAATTTCTTCATAGTCTTGGTCTTTTTTTTGTTTTTGTTTTTGTTTTGTGTTGGAGTCTCACTCTGTCGCCCAGACTGGAGTGCAGTGGCCGCTCCCAGCCACCGCAGCCTCGACCTACAGGGCTCCGGCGATCCTTCGCTTCAACCTTCCGAGTAGCCGGAATTACAGGCACGTGCTACCATACCCGGCTGATTTTTTTTATTTTATAGTAGAAATGAGGGCTCGCCAAGTTGCCCAGGCTGGTCTCGAACCCGCGGGCTCAGGCAATCCACTCACCTCAGCCTCCCAAGGCGCGGGATTACAGGCTGAGCCACCGAACCCAGCCATAGTCTTGGTCTTTATCTCAGGTGTACAAGAGATATCAACTGTCCTGATGTTTTGCATATAAGATACTGAACTTTTATCCATTTGGTTTTGGGAAAAGTTATGAGCATTTATTACCCAAAGCAGTGCAAAAGCTTGGAATCCACATAAACGCTAAGGCATTCGATGAAATTTTTAATCATTTTTATCTGCCTATAGCAGTTTATTGCCAAAACAATCATTATTTTAGTCTACAGAGTGTCTTTAATCCTTTGATTCTGTTTATTCCATAGCATTCTCGGGACATGCGATTTATCTAGAAGCTTTGAAATGCTACTTTATGAGAGTGGCTTTTTAGTCACATCACACAAAACCAGTGGCTGCCTCGTCTTGGTATTATACCTGGTATCCAAGAGGTTTAGTTTGCATCATTGGCAAATCTTCTGAGAGAAGGAGGGTGGAGCGTATTCTTCCTCTGATGGAGGATACGAAAAAAAAAACCACAAAGTGATAGCTAAAATTTGATATTCTCACATATTCTTCCATTTTGAAAGCAGAGATCATAGTATGCTACACTGAATATTAAAATATTGGCAGAGAGGTATATCCACTTTAATTGCTGTCATAAACATCTTTTCAAGTAAGAATTCTGCTGTAATATATTTAAAAACATCTGAGAGCAGAAAGAAAGATTAAATAAAGTATGCTGGACATTATTTTATTTATGGTTTTTATAATTTTATGACAAGATATTTTAACAGTAATCTTATTTCTAGTAGGGGAAATTGTAACATTAAATTGATGATTTCATTCATTTTTATGATAATAGCATACATATTATCAAGAAAAATTACTTCTAAATGTTTACAAAGATTGGATATCATTTTTCAATTTGCATCCCCTGGGGATTTGCAAGCCTTGATGTTTGTGCACTGAGTGGCTACACTTAAGCTGACGTGAATATATTATTAATTATTTCTACCAAACAAGTGAGTTTCCATCAGATACCATCAATCATTAGCCAGTCATTTGGAGCAAAATACCTGAAAAATCATCAAATAGTTTATGTTAATCTGTGCTCATCAAAATTTTTTTGCTTTTAACAAACATTTCATTCATTAAGAAAATATTTATGAAGTGCCCATTGCCCATTGCCTATAAGATGGCATTAAGTCCCTGAACTTTTTAGGCTTATGATGTAGAATACAAGATAAGGCATGAATAAAATTATAATCTAAGACAGTAGGCGAAGGGCCATGAATGGACAGGTAGAGTTCAGAGGAGGTAAGAACTTCTGATTTGGGGATTCCTTAGGTTATGTGCAACAAAATTAAACTTTCATTTTGTGCTTGAAATAAGTATATTCAAGAATGAAGAGGCAGTCCAAATAGAGAAAACAAGATAATGAAAACATAGTTATGAAGAAAAAGTAGTTCATCTTAGCTATGGTTTACAGCACCGTCAGAATCATAGCGGAAAGGAAGATTGGGAATATGAACAGGAACAATATTATGATGAACTCTCCAAGCCAGGGGATACATGTTTTCTTTGGAAAGATTAAACACGTGTTGTTGTTTCATTTTGTTTTGATATGATGAGTGTGTAGGTGTGTGAGTCCATTTAAGGGGAGAGGAAAATAAATGGCACGGAGGAAGCATTAAGAGCTATTGTCCGTCCCACCTCCCCAAATGGACAAAGAAAGAAGGAATGTTGAATCAAAACCCAATCAGATCTCCACCAGAATTAATTTCTAAATCTCTGCTGGGTCCAAACCTTCAAAAAGAAAAGACTGATTTTATGGAGGATGCTTTAGAAACAAAGAAGTCTATACATAGCAGACAAATTAAGAGACAACTACAATAAATCATGCTCGGTAGGATTGAAATAGCATTGCAAGAAACAATGTTAAGAATCAGAAGGGTGTCCAGTCTGACAGGTATGTAAAACAAAAAAAGCAAATTATAAATGAGCAAACTGGTGCTAATCTAATGAATATCAGGGGGAAAAGGTATGGCAGTTGTAAAGTTTATGAATTAGCAGTGAATTAATGATGATATAACTAATGACTCTTAATCACAAGTGATTGTATATGTTTAAGGTACATTATATTTTGGTTTCTCCTCCAAATATAAACTGGTTTTGATTGCAGGCACACATGATAAACATAATAAAATATTTATTAGTTTCTTTCTTAAAACTTTAGGTGCTAAATCCATGAGAATCTTCTTAGTGATTTGTTTGAGTTATAACTTGGTATATCTTATTTCCTGTACTTTGGAAGCAGTCATCTTTGTAGGGTGACATGGAAAGAGCTGTAAATGCTCCACTTTAGAGATTCCTACATTTGCATAACAGCTCTAGTTCTCCAAAAGACCACTATGTTTGGGATACATACATGGTGGTGTGTCATAAATAATACGTATTTTTTTAACATTCCCTAAGGTGAATCTTTTCTTCCTATTCTCAGAAACTGTCTCATATTTTCCAAAAATTTAAAATATGCAAGCAAAAAGAGTTACTGAAAATGTACAGGAAAATTTTTTCAAAAAATTACATTTCTGCACTTTTTTTTCTAGCAGATTTGGTAAGTAATTTTAGTTATTTTGTTGTAAAAACAGTCTGTTGCTTTAAGCATAGTACAGTATATGATAAAATATTATAGTAAAGCATAAGTTTTATATAAGCATTAATATTACTCTAGAACTGAAAAAATAATTTAAGATTGCATAGTCAGAAATAATACATGTATTTATATATTGGTAAATACTAGGCTACAAAACCTGTATAAGCAAATGCTGTAATATATTTGAGTAATGATGGTGACTAGAAAGCAAGGCATGATATACAATAAATTTGAATGAATTCCTATATAGCACATGCAGACAAGGTAAATATGAATAAAAATTCATACAAAGCAAGCAGCAAAATATAATAAATTTTAATGAATTCCTATATAGTTAGCCTCAGTACACGCAGACAAACAAATATTTCAGTAAAAACAGTTCTAATGCATAAAAAAAGTACTTAAAGAATTTCTAATGGCATGCTATGCATTCAGTAAAAGCAAATATTACTAAATATTAGTTTATGACCAGCAGTAGGAAGTAGATAAATTAATGTTTATTAGGAACAGGTATTAAGGAAGGTCATAGTTTTATAATAATCAACAATAAGATCCATTCAAAACTAAGTCTAACACTTTAATCTTCATTTCTAAGAACAAAATAATTTCTACAAGGCCAGAATTCTACAATCAAGACCTGAAGCCACAGTTGTGCAATAGTTTTTGAGTTAAAGAATTTCATAGTAGAAGGTGATTCTACCTACCCTTGGCAAAGTCTTGCAGAATTACCTGCAGTCCTCCTTTCACAGAATTCTCTTTTAAACGCTTTCATTCAGTATCCGGGATGGAGAAACTAGGGATCCGGGAGGGAGTATGTATGATGAACCAGATTCTGCATAGTTTTACATACTAATAACAAAAAGCCATGTGATGTAGCATACCTTTTGTCCCATTTTTCCTTGGTGTGAGGTTGTTTTAATCCATTCTGTGTTACTATAAAGGAACATGAGGCTGGGTAATTGATAAAGGAAAAAGGTTTATTCAGCTCTCAGACTATATGAGAATCATGGTGCCAGCATCTGCTCAATTTCTGTTCAGGGCTTCAGGCTGCCTCCACTCATGGTAGAAGGTGAAGGGGAGCTGGCATGGGCATTGGTTACATGGCAAGAGAGAAAGAAACAGAGGGGGCAGTGCCTAGCTCTTTTCAACAACCAGTTCTTGTTGGAATTAACCGAGTGAAAACTTACCCCTGAAAAAGGGTTTTAGTCTATTCATGAGAGATCCTCCTTTATGACACAAACACCACCCATTCGACTCTCACTTCAACATTGAAGTTCTAATTTCAGTATGAGATTTGGAGGGGTATGCATCTGAACCATAGCAGAAGTGACTTCATTTTTTATAATTGCAAATTATATACTTAAACTGACATTCCTGATTTTATTTTTTGACTTCCTCATCCAGATTTTTAAACTCTTCAAATGTCAGGGTCAAACATGTAATGGCTCTAAGGTCAAACATGTGTGGCTCCAATGCTCCGAGGGAATTATATATTCTTTTTTTTTTTTTTTTTTGAGTTGGAGTCTCACTCTGTCACCCCGATTGGAGTGCAGTGGCCGCTCCCGGCCACCGCAGCCTCGACCTGCTGGGCTCCGGTGATCCTTCCGCCTCAGCCTTCCAAGTAGCTGGAACTACAGGCGTGCGCTACCACGCCCGGCTAATTTTTTTTTATTTATTGTAGAGATGAGGTCTCGCTTGCCCAGGCGGGTCTCGAACCCGCGGGCTCTGGCAATCCACTCACCTCAGCCTCCCAAAGGTGCGGGATTACAGGCTGAGCCACCGAGCCCGGCGGGATGCCTTTATTTCAATGATTCCCTGGTTTTGCTATTGGCTTGCAAAGAGTTCATCTACTTATAAACTAAAAGAATTCCATTTCCAATATATGTCATCTAGTTTATATTAACCCAGAGCTCTCTAGCCGGCTTAGACAGTTTCCAAATACATAACAACAATAAGAGCCTCACAGCAGTGAGAAAAATATATAATAATTTCAGTTTACTATTTAAAAACGCATCCTGATTTCAAAGATGTCAAAATGGGGGTGATGCATCTCAGAGTCAGTTAAATACTTGGGTTAGAAATTTATTGGCAGAGGGAAAAGCAGGGTCCTGGAGGAACTGAGAAACCCAAAAAGACAAGTAGGATCTTAAGACAGAGGAAGTAGGCTGGAAGCAATCAATAAATTTTGGATTTGGGACAGCGAGTCTGAAACTCTTATTTTAACTTCTTTCTGTTCTACTGTAGTATTTCTGCTAAAAACTTGCTACAAACACAAACTCTACATAAATTTTTTTAAAAAATTTAAGAATTACCTTAAAACACATCAAGGCCAGGTGCGGTGGCTCATGCCTATAATCCCAGCACTTCAGGGGGGCCAAGGTGAGAGGATTGTCTGAGCCCATGGGCTCAAGACCAGCCTGGGCAACTTGGTGAGACCTCATCTATACAATAAATAAAAAAATTAGCCAGGCATGGTGGCACATGCCTGTGGTTCCAGCTACTTGGAAGGCTGAAGCGGAAGGACCAACTGAGCCCAGCAGGCCGAGGCTGCGGTGGCCATGAGTGTGTCACTGCACTCCAGCCTGGGTGGCAGAGTGAGACACTGACTCAAAAAACAAAAACAAAACCACACACATCAAAGCAGTAACAATGACATATATAACCTCTACTGAAAATAGGACAATACTGCAGCTGGATTCTTTAGGAAATATAACCAATAGTGGATCAGATTTTTTCCTTTAGTTTACCAGTAGCATTCTGTCCTTCAAACTTTCTCTTCCCTTGGTTTCCATGACAGCATTCTCTGAGTCTCCCTCTGCCTACCATATTCCTGTTTTCTTCAGAGGGCCTTTGGCCTGCCTTTAAATGTTGACACTCCAGCAAGACTCCCCCTAAAAGAGCCTTTCCCTAAGCAGTCTCATCCATACTCACAACTGACCCGCAGTTCTTAACTCTCTCAAGTTTCAGACTTGCATTTTTAATCAACAACTCTTCAGTTTTAATCTGAAGCATTATACACCCACAGCACACGCGTCCTTTTCTCCATTTCACACTATAGGAAAAGCCTTAAATGTGAACATTACAAAAGCCTCCATCACTTAGAATATCAGGACACATCTGAAATGGGAGGAGAGGGTGGAGAAAAGGACACCAAAGAAGGGCGTTCTTAAATCTGAATGCTGTGTTCTTCTGCAGGTTCCCCTTCAGGGTCCTGGCCAAAAAGCATTAAAATATGTTCTCCTGGGTGAAGCCTACCATGAAATGGAATAACCAGAACGGAGGCATTGACACTTGGAACCACAGAAACAACCTTGTCCTGTCAAACTACTCAACTCCCAAAACCTTTGTTGACTTCTTTAAAAATCTGGTCAATCTACGCAAAGCAATGCTGGTCATGATACAGTCAATACAAACCCAATGCTCACCAGGCAGAGGACCGAGGTCTGCAGAAGGCCCCGTGGGTTTTTAAAGAAGACAGAGTACGGTTCCTGGTAAAGGAACCAGAGAAAAGCATGGAGAATCTTTAAGAGAAACCGAAGTGATCTGGCAGAAATGGAAAGAGCTCGCCTTATTCAGAGCCCTCATGGACTGGACAAAGGGAACCTGGGGCAACCTTTGCTCACGAGCGAGAGAGCCAAGAGGCACGCCCGCGCGCCCCAGCGCAGAAAGAGGCTCAGAGCTGCAGGGCTGGAAGCCGCGCTCCCTTTCTTTGGGCTCCACCAATGATCCCAAAGACCCTTCCCCACTCACCTGCGCCCTCTATCAGCGGCCATCAGCCCCTTCTCCTGGAGCGCGGGTCGAGAGCCAGCGCTCGGCGCCGCCATTTTCCGCTTTTCCCGGGCTCTGCACGTACCGCCCACGACCCAAACAAACAGTAGGCCGTCACTTTCTCGGCATGCCGCCCCCGGCCTCAGATGCACATAGCGCCTGCGCCCTGCCGTCCCCCGCCCCTCCCCGCCGCCAGCCCGGTTCCGCCCCCACCGCCGCCGCCGGTGCGTGCGCAGGCGCAGAACTCTCGCCGTGGCCGCGCCGTCCAACCGGGTGAGAGAAAGTGCGCGGCGGAAAGGGAAAAGGCGGGGAAAGGGACCGGCCCGGCCTACCTGGAGATCCGATTGGCTGTCGATTCCCGCGGAAATCACCCTGGCACCTCCCACTCCTGCCCCGCCTATTGCAGTAACTTTATGGAGAGAGTTGTGGCCAGACTTTTTGCTTTATTAAAGCTGAGCTGTTGGGGCGAAGGTGCGGAGAAGATGGAGAGCGGGAGGAGGTGCTGGACAAGTGCTCATGCGGTGAATAAAAGTTGGCGTGCAGAGTGCGGCGTCAGTGATGGTTTGGCAGCTCCCATAATCGCCGAAACCTGCATCGGAGCCCCTGCATGTAATCCCAGAAAATCTGGTGTTCCCTATTGCGATCTGAGGAAGCAGGACAAGCGGCTGGGGTGAAACCCTAGCTGTCAGAGCAGAGCGCGGGGGTGAAGGTGAAGCGGCCCTAGGGCTCCATAATAGATGATTCAAGAGAGAGTTGAAACAGCCTGCATAAAATTAACATAGGGCTCCGGGATAGAAACTGTAGAAGGGACAGCTGTGCAGAAGGTGCAGCAGAAATTAACAAGTCTGTTGGTTTGCAAAGATACTTCAGTATGAGTTCAATTGACTATCTTCATGTCCTGACTGGGGGCGGGGCTTGGTAAACATACTTAAACAATGAGTGATCATCAGATTTCCTTGATGGCACCCCATTAACGGACCAAAAGGTGTGAATAGCTTTGAACATTAGGGCTTCCACGCTCACATCCATTGTTCACCAGTAACTTCCCCAATTGTTCCTATAGATAACATAAACCTAAGACGTATTTGAGATGTTTTACAGATTCTGCATTTTGGGAGAACTTCTGACAGCCAGCTGGACCAGTGACTTGGGAACCCCATCCAAAAACTGACTTGGTGCAGAAAGACATCCTCAGCATCTCTGTGATTCAATTCCCTGGCCAATCAGTAGTCCTTAGCCAGCCAAACTACCTTTAAAAACCCTAACCTCTAAATTCTCAGGGCGGTGGATTTGAGAGATACCTCCTGTCCTCCTTGCTCAGCTTGCTTTGGGATATTGAACCCTTTCTCTACTGTAATAGCTATGCCAGTCTGTTTTTCTGGGCAGTGGGCATAAGAACTTGATCACACTGTAACAGAAGCTCCTTAAATTCTACCCCCTCACTCCTTGCCAAGAAACTTCCATGTTTTACTCTTTCCGGCTTTCATGTCTACTCATTGTTAAAACTAGAAGTCTCTCTACCTGGAGTTATTTACTCCACTCTTTCAGATAGATAGGAAGGAGACCCTGCATTAGGGAGAGCTCTCTAGCCACTAGGTAGGGGAGAAGCACAATAACTGCTACTCACATGGAGCAGGGGTCACCAGAGCTTTGATTAGCTTTGCACCTCTAGGAGGCTGGGGGCATTCCTGGTCACACTCAGCCCACTCTGTCTGTAGACACAACTATCCCCGATTCTATCTATATGAAGTCTTCCACTCATCACCAGCAGTTAGCCAAAGATAGACACTGAGAGATGTGCAAGTGGCCCGACTTCCCATCACCTTGTATTGAAAACACAGTAGGCTTTGAAATTAGTTCATTCACATTATTTTTTATGTTATTTACTAACAGTGTATCCTTGTGCAAGTTATCAAGCTCCTCTGATACTTGGAATCTTAATTTTAAGAGTAGTAATACCTCACAAGGCTCGGAGGCCTAAGGGATCTAATTGAGGCATAGCACATGGAACAGAAACAACATAGCTGCCACCCAGATGTTACTTCTTTTCTTGCCTCTCCAGCTTCTCCAGATCACTTCCCCACCTCATCTTCAAACTAACTCTGGAAATATTGGACATGGGGGTAGTCATTGAATGTTGCCAGATGGCTCAAATTGTGCCACCCACTTCTCAACTGGGAACAGCTTACCGTGGCCTGACTCCCCTCGGGGTCCAAGTCCACACTTATGATGTCGAGGCAAAAACAGTTTCTGACACATAGCAGGCACCGAGAAATGTTGGTCAAATGAATGGATGGGTCTGGGGTGGAGAGAAGATAAATCCTGGGAGAGCCGCTTAGGGGGGTGCCCAGTTGTCTTCACAGAAAACACTATCACTATCAGGGTGACCGAAGCAGACATCATAGGCTGGGGGTGGAGTAAGAGGCTCCCATTTGGGGAGTACCTCCAAGCTCCGCAGATCAGGGGCAGTGGATACAGCCCGTGGTCCCTGAAGCCGAAGGCTGACTGGAGTTCTTCCAGGGCTTCCTTCCAGTATCACAGACCCCTCTGAGCCCACTCGTCTTTCCTGTCTGGCTCTCCTGAGCCTCTCTGGATGGCTAGACCGTCTCTCAAGTCCTGGGGGGATTACAATACTGCTGTATGGGGGTGGTTGGTTCAGCTCTTGGGGGTGGTACTGTGAATCCAATACCACCACAGCCTCTTCATAGGCTGGCACCTCAAAGGCTTCATTGTCCCTGAGAAAGGAGAAGTAAGGTCATTGGTAGCTTCCTGAAAGGAACTCTTTTTCCCTTTCCTGTCTGCTGCTGGTCCTTGACCCCTCCTCTCACTGACACTAGTGACAGGAAAACAGACTTTATGCCTCATCACCTTGTATTGAAAACACAATAGGCTTTGAAATTAGTTCATTCAAGTTATTTTTTATGTTATTTACTAGCAGTGTATCCTTGTGCAAGTTATCAGAACTACTCTGATCCTTGGATTCTTAATTTTAAGGGTAGTAATATCTCACAAGGCTGGGAGGCCTAAGGGATCTAATAGAGGCACAACACATGGAACAGAAGCAACATAGCTGCCATTCAGATGTTACTTCTTTTCTTGCCTCTCCTCTCCTCCTGCCCACCTCTTAACTCACCGTGCATTGCTTGAGGTCCCTGGGCTCCTGGTCTGCACTGGTCGGAGCTGGAGCATCCATTGCAGAAAACAGGCCAAGAGGCAAGCAGAAAAGAAGCAGCCACCCAAAGTGAGAAAAAAATAAGCAACGGGGAGAACTTCCGGCTTTATGCCCAGCAAAGCCAGCCCCAGGAGGAGGGAGGTGCAGCTCAGGAGGAGAAGTGGCTTCTCCAATCTCCTCCACAAATGGCTTGGCACCATGGCCCCTCCCCAGGCTCCTGCAAAAAGACACACAGTTGTTGTGTCTAAACTAGTAATTGGCATCGTGGTTGTGTCAGATACCAAAGTAACCTTATACTCTTTTGTTTGGGTTCCAGGTTTTCTAATCTTACATCAAAGAAACGATCTGCAGGGTCCCCTCCAGCTCCACAGATCTGTCTAGGTATCCGCATGTGTGGAATAGCCAGGAAACCAGCCCAGGAACCCTGACTCCCAGCCCTCATGTAAATTGACTGCACCATACCTCTGCCTTCCTTCTTTCCTCCTTCTTCCCACTGGTCTCCCTTCCAGCTCTGTTCCCCTCCACCACTCAGGATCCAGTCCATTGCATGCCCTGCCTGGGGCCTCAGTGCTCACCCGCATCTCTGGAATCCAGGTGATGAGGCAGGCCCTGCCCTTCCCATATTATTGCTCCTACTGGACCTCCACACCCACCTTCCCAGTCAGAGGCCCTCATTCCACCCTGTTAGAGAGAGAAGGAGAGAGGGAACCCCACTAATCCTGTCTGACCCTATTCTCCCCTTTCCTCGGCCCATGCTCCAGTTAGAGGAGAAAGTGCACATAGGCCCAACAAAACCACAGGGACACAACTGCACACTAGAAAGAATCTTACAGACAAAGGCCCAAGACAACACCCAGAGGCCCTGGTATTCCTGTTCTCTTCCGCCCCCGCCACCCTCTATTGATCCTAATCAGCTACACTCAGATTTCAAGTTTCCTGCCAGGAATTAGTACGGGGACTGGGAGACAGTGGGCAGGGGAATCCTTTTCTTTCCTCTGAAACATCAACAACCTGAGACAGCCAGTACCCCAAAAGCAGCCTGCCAAGAGTTCTCAGAGCACGGTATAGCAAGGAGTCGTAGACCCTTCCTCACACCTCAGTCCCAATCCCACTCAGAAGTTCCTCACTCACCTGTGTCCACAGACTCTGCAGAAAGTTGTAGGGGGAGCAGCAGGAGGGGGGAGGTGGAGCCTACTGGCCCCGCCCTCTCTTCTGCCCCATTCCCTCCGTCTTTGCCCAGTCGGCCCCCGCCCCTTTTCTTCCCAAACTGATTTCCTACTCCTTCACCTGGATTTTTTTCCTTTTTTTTTTTTTTACTCACTCCACCCACCGTGCAGTGCCCTAATGAGAGTCCACCCTAACTCCCAATGATCTTTGTACTTAGGACCAGAGTTAGAATTAACCTTTCCCTCTCAGTGCATATTGTGTGTTAATTACAGCCCCGGGCAATTTGCCATCTATTTGGGTCACTTATTTTGTGCCTGTCTCTCCCAAGTGACTGGGAACAGAGATCAAGGCTTATTTAATCTCTGTCGATCTCACAGTGCATTACATACAGTGTAAGTAATGGAATGGGCATGGAATGGTGTGTCCTGCTTTTATTGCCCAAGTGCCATTTCAGTGGACTCCCTGTTTTCTGCAGACCTTTGTGTACTTGGCTCAATTAACTCTTGATTCTTCAAAATCCACCTCCAAGGTGATGCCTTCTGTGAAGCTTGTATCCATCGTGTATACACACATTCTTTCCTAAATTTGCCCAAGCATTTCCCTGATTGCATATCAGTTTTGTTTATCGATTTTCCTTCCACTGTGAGTTTTTCCAAGTGAGTGATTAGTTTTAGTCATCTCAGAATCCCGGAAACTAACATGGTTCCTGACACATGGTAGGTGCTCACTAAATAGAGCTGTTGCTTTTGTTCGAAGGCTACCTTTTCACCTGGGCTCATCAAGAGGTCCAGGAGCCATGTTCTTAGTTGCGGGTCAAACAGTAAGTCTGTGTGAGGTAGGTGCTTGGAGGTGGAGAGTGGGTGGAGGAAGACTTTGTCTTTGAGCTGGAGAAGGATAGACAAGACTGGGCTCTGCTCCTTCAGGTGTTAGCAGTGGACAAACTGAGGAGAGCTGCAGACAGTGGGCACAAATCTCACCCAGGCTCCTCAGGGACAGTCGTGGGGTGTAGCCAGGGGAGCTGCAGCAGAGGGTATGTGGAGTGTGTGTGTGTGTGTTTGTGTGTGTGTGTCAGTGAGAGTGAGAACCAGAGTGACAGAGAGAGAGAGAGAAACAGAGAAGAGAGAACGAATGAATGAATGAGGATGAATGTATCCGTAGTGGTATACATGGAGGGATGTCCAAGATTGTTCTGTCCCAGATGAATCACTGGGAGAGGAAGGAGACATAACAGGAAGGCTATGGTTATCTAAAGGAGGTGTGTCTCTATGCAAAGTAGGAATGGGGAGTGAGGAGAACTGCTTGTTTTGTTTCCACCAATTTCCTTATTAATTCACCTGGGGAAACTAAGATTGGAATCAGGATTTTGATCAGATAATATATGAATAGAAGGAAATTGGCCAAGCATGGTTGATGTGTGTGGTAATAAGTAAAGGGGCTTTGTTAAGAAGTGAGTTCTGGGGGTGGAGAGGTAAAAACTAAGAGGCAAGGAGCCAAAGGATGTGGGCATGAATGTCTACAGTGTGAGGGGTTACGTGGTCTGGTAGAGATTGAACCTTTGTAGCTTAAAGCTCTTGGTTGCCCAAAAAATAGTGCAATAGATTTGTTAATTGAGATTGAACTTGATCCAAATCTGAGAGGCTAGACTGCTGGCTGACTGTACCCTCTCGTATATTTTCTAGTACAATAATTTAAAATTGATTTTCTGAAAATTACATTTGTTAAAAAAGTTACAAAATATTTAAACACTAAAGAATAAATGATATTATTCTAACATGACCTCTTACAGTTTTCACATATTTCTTCCAGGCTGTCCACATACAAACCAGAATATATTCTAATTGAGACCACAGTATATTCACTTCATATCCTTAAAAAGTCTTAGACTTTATATTGTACCTATTTCACCTGCTGATACAGACTTTATTGTAGTGATTTCTAATAGCCACATAATATTTCATTGGATGGGCCGCGTGCGGTGGCTTATGCCCATACTCCCAGCACTTTAGGAGGCCAAAGTGAGAGGATTGCCTGAGCCCACAGGTTCAAGACCAGCCTGGGCAACATGCCAATAACTTATCTCTATAATAAATCAAGAAAAATTAGCAGGGCATGGTGGCACATGCCTGTGGCTCCAGCTACTTGGAAGGCTGAGACGGAAGGATCGCCTGAGCCCCGCAGGTTGAGGCTGTGGTGGCAGTGAGCATGCCACTGCACTCCAGCCTGGGCGACAGAGTGAGACTCTGACTCAAAAAAAAAAAAGTCATTGGATGGATATGCCATAATTTGATTAATATACCCTTATGATATGTTACTCAATAACACTGAACTTATTTTATTCAATATTTTTGGTCATTAAAGATAATGGTGCAAGAAACAGACAGTGAATTGAAGGTTGCTAGGGGTGGGGAAGAGAAGGGAGGAATTGCTAATGAGTTTCTTTTTGGGGTGATGAAAATGTTCTAAAATTAGTGGTGATGCTTGCACACCTCTGTGAATAATTCTAAAACAACACACTGTACACTTTAAAAGGGTGAATTATATCTTAATACAGCTGTTTAAAAAGTAATATGATTAACATCTTATGTGTAGTTTTTCCTCTTTTTTTTGATTATTTCCACACGATGAATTTTTACAGATGTCATTATTGAGAAACAAGCAATATGAAAGTTTGTATTGCCCTGAATGCATATGGCCAAATTGCTTCCCAAAGGTTTGACTTTCCTTTTTCTTCATCAGCTAAGTATGCTTAGCAAAACATGGATACACCACTTAATTCAATTATCATTTCAGTTTGTACTTGCCAGTCTTTGACAAACCCACCTGGAGACTTAATTACTCCTCCCAGGCTTCTGTTCCCACCTCCTTCTGGGGGATGGTCGTGAAGGGAAGTGGGAGGGCAAGGGGAACCAAGGAAAAATCAAGCTAATTTTGCCAGATTTCTGGTGAGATTTGGCTGCTGCCCACTGTATGCTTGTCTCTGGGTCTTTGTACTTCTGTGACTTTGTGTTTCTGAATCTGGGTCTGCTTTATGGCTGTAGCCAACATGTGTAAAATGTTTTGTGTATGCTGCTCACTGTGCTACTTTATACAAATTAAGTAATTTAAAATATGTATAATAGGAGGTAGTTACTATGATTATGTCCATTTTATAGGTAAGGTCAGAAACTTCAGGGATGTAGGTAGTTAATCAAGGGTGGGGTCAGGATTTGAACCCACAGTCTGAGCCCTGAACCCAGGTTCTTAAGTACTACATCATCCCATTTTAAACATTCTTTTGGACTGCCCTCATAATGATAATTTAGCAAAACATCCACGGCATTCTGAGATCATTATTCTGGCCTTCCCTGGAGGAACAATTAGATGCTATTTTCCCCCATGGTTTGGCATCTTAAGAAAGGGCTTATCTTCAGACATCAAGGACAGCCAAGGAGACTATCAAAAAATAAAATAAGGTTATAGGACATATAAGGTAGGATAGGGAAACTAGGATGCTTACCTTTTATTGGTTAATTAAGATGATTATAAAAGACAGCACTTTTAACTGAAAAGCCATAGAACCCAATGCAGGTGACTTCTTCTAAAAGGATACTGGTGGCCATAAATATATATCTTTGTGTCGAAACAATCAATTGGGCCCACATACATGATCTCATTTAATTCTTAACAATCATGTGGGCTAAGACTGATTATCATTTTTCATTTTACAGAGGAGGAAACCAGTTCAGAGAAAGTATGTGACTTGTTTAGTTACAACCAAGCTCAGAGAAAGTACATGACTTGTTTAGTTAGAACCAAACTCAGAACCTTGACCTTTTAATTCAGCTGGGTGTGTGTCTTCCCTTTCGTTAATTGCCTTAGTCACAGTTCCTCCAAATATGTAGGGAAGATAGCTAAATGGTTTAACATGAAGTGAGTCAGAACTTCAGTTTGATATTTTTGAGATGGAAGTGTCTCCAGCAAACCATGAATCCTCAAGTATGTAAGGATAAATACATGCTATCACCCTCATCAGCTTGTTTTAATATTGTACAAAGCTTACTGGGAAAGAACTGAGTGAACAATGGGGTTGAGGCAGTCACTCTAGCTTTAATATTCAGCACCAAGCCATAAAAAGCTATTCTGGAATTTGAGAAACTGAGTGTGGTTGTTGCTGGGTAACAACAACAACAGCATTGTGTTTGTTAGAAGTATCATATACAGATACTGGCAACAGAGTCCCACATGAATGTGCTCTTGCATATGAGCCACATGTGTTTTAGAGATGGCCAAACCTGGTTTGAAATCTCAGTCCTACCACTTACTAACTGTGTGACCTTGGGTGAGTTACTTAGCCTTTCTGAGCTTCAGTTTTTAATCTGCAAACTGGTGAAAATAAATCCAAGTTTATTACACCGTTCCTACCCTGCTCCTCCTTTGGGAAACTACAGCCAAAGTCAGTCCTGGTCTGAATGTAATGGGCACATTCATATGGGACCAGCAGAGGGCACCATTCTGTCACTGGTTCCTGATCTCACCATGGAGCATTTGTAACTACATTGTTCATAGCCCTGTGTTAATCGTTAAGGGGGTCTACCCAGGAAAGAGTATATTTGACCTTGGTCTCCATGATTTTCTGATGTGGATAGAGAGATAAGATATTCATAAGAAAGAACCAAATAATGATTAAAGATAGCATCTGAGAAAATATCAATGTGTATATTATCATATTAAAAACAAAAATTAAAGATATGGATTATTGAAATATAGCTATTTTAGTTAATGAAAAGATGATCTGTACTTTTGGCATGAAATTTAACAGTCAAAAAAGATTATAGCAATAAATAAGTCTCTTAGTCCCCTTCTAGAGGCAATTTGTGTTTCAACTTTTTCTGGGTACCCCCTCCCCAAGAAGAGACCATAAATATGCAAAAGTAATATATATAGGCTGTCTTTCTTTATACATATGGAAGGTAGTAGCATGCCATAGATGTTGCTTTATATTTTGTTTGGTCCACCTAACTATATGTTGGAGATTGTTCCTTATCAACATGTATAGATGAATATGTATCAACATGTATAGATCAACATGATCAATCCATTTTATTATGAGTTACCAAAAACTATTTTTATATAGTATATTCATGAATGGATAGAGGGATAGACATGGATAGACACGTAATAAAGCAAATATAGTATAATGTTAATTGTAAAATCTAGTTGGTACATGGATGCCTTTTTCTATATGTTTTTGGTAACTCATAATAAAATGGATTGATCATGTTGATCTATAATATACTTATTTTTTAGTGCAAGTTTTTGAAGTAAGTTACAGACATCATTATACTTCTGCCTAAATACTTCAATATGCATACAAGTAATTAAGGTTCAAATTTTTTTTACAGTTCATTTTTATCTTTGAAGTAAAATTTGCTTACAATAAAACACACAGATTTTAGGTAGACCATTTCATGAGTTTTGACACAGATATACACTTGTGCAACCCAAACTCCAGTCAAGATACAAAACTTTACTATACTCAGAAAGTTCCCTCATATCTCTTCTCAGTCAACCCCATATTTGCAAACATTATTTCTTTCCATCTGTTATATTTTTTAAAAATATATTTGTATATTATAATATGTACATATATTCAATTGTATTTTATAGAGCAACTATTAATTTGTTTAATGAATTCAATGAATAACTATTTAAGTTTTTTTCAGGATTTTCCAGTTAACATCTTTTTATGTGTCTTTATTCACATGCATTAATAGGAAAACTTCCTAAACGTGAAGTTTTTGATATTGCCAATTTTCTACAAAGACGTTGTAACAATTCACATTCTCACTACAGTGAAGGAGTTCCTGCTTCCTCACAGCAGCAGTGAGTTATCAAACTTGGATCCAACAACTTTTCATTGTTCACTTGCTATGCAGACACTCTAAGGCAGGGTTCCCCAAACCCCCGCTGCAGACCCCTATTGTTGGCCTGTTAAGAGCCTGGTCGCACAGCATGAGGTGAGCCCAGCAGCAAGGAGCCGAGCTCTGTCTGCCAGCTATCAAATCAGCTGGCGGCATTACATTCTCATAGGAGTGGGAACCCTATCGTGAACCGCGTATGTGAGGGATCTAGGTTGTATGCTTCTTACGAGACTCTATGCCTGATGACTCCCCAACTTTTTCCCATCCCATCCATGGAAAAATTGTCTTTCACGAAACCGGTTCCTGATGCCAAAAAGATAGGGGACTGCTGCTCTGAGATGTAGACAACAATAAACCAGATAAGTATCACATTCTGGAGCTGACAATCCAGAAGAGGGAAAACACATATACAACTAATTGTGAGACAAGGTACAAAATGATACATTGGAAGGGAGGTACAAAGTGCTACTGGGGTTCAGAGAGGAGATGCAGAGCTGAGAAGAGGGGATCATTTGAGAGATGGTAAGGTTTGTTCTTTATTTTAATTTTTTTTTTTTTTTCCGAGTCGCCCATGCTGGAGTGCAGTGGCAGAATCATGGCCACCAAAGCCTTGACTTGCTGGGCTCAGGTCATCCTTCTGCCTCAGCCTCCAGAGTAGCTGGGACTACAGGCACAACATCACAAGGGCTCATATTTTTATTTTTATTATAGAGACAAGGCCTCACCGTGTTGCTCAGGCTGGTCTCAAACTTGTGGACTCAGGCAATCCTCTCACCTTGGCCTCCCAAAATGCTGGGATTACAATCGTGAGCCACTGGGCCCGGCCAGTTTTTTCTTTTGTTTCCATCTCAGTGTTAGGTATAAAGCAGACAATAAATATTTGTTGTATCACTTATTGGAAATTAGTGAATAGTTACCAATTTAATGACTCGTGATCTTTTTTTTTTTTTTTAGTTGGAGTCTCACTCTGTCACCCAGACTGGAGTGCAGTGGCACGCTCCCGGTCACTGCAGCCTCGACCTGCTGGGCTCAGGTGATCTTTTTGCCTCAGCCTTCCAAGTAGCCAGAACTACAGGCGTGCGCTACCATGCTGGGCTAATTTTTGATTTATTGTAGAGATGAGGTCTTGCCAAGTTGCCCGGGAGGGTCTCGAACCTGCGGGCTCAGGCAATCCACTCGCCTCGGCCTCCCAAAGTGCTGGGATTACAGACTGAGCCCGGCCAGATTCGTGGTCTTTTGATCCCTTGATCTTCCCTTAATTTCCTATTCCCACCCCCATACACCCTTTTCCAGTTAGGTACCTGGCTGGAGACTACCACACCCTTGAACAAGGGCTTGGTTAAAGGGGGAGATAAAAAAATTAAAATTAAATTAAAATTAACAAATAAATGGGGAGATAGTCTGACCCAAGTTTTAGTCTTTCCTGAAGATATTGGTGGGGGAGGGGGGGTGGTAGTACTCTCTTGACTGGGATTAAAGGTACGAGATGAATGGGATGAATAAGGAGCACCAGGCCTCCAGCTGCCACTCCTCTCTTGCCCTGGGATCTGAGTGGCTATCTTTGCTCTTATTTTTGCTTGTCTCTGGGAGTAGCAGTTGAATGAAAGGCCACAACTCTAAGGAGGATTATGCATGATGGGCCCCAAACACCCGCCTTCCTCTTGGACTCCTAAATTTATTCTCAACTCCTTGCCTCCTGGCAGCATCATTTCCTGGAATCTCCATTTGATTTTTCTACTTTGTGACTTTATTCATTTCTCCTTTTGATCTTCTTTTTGCTACCTCTTCTTTTTCCTTCTCTCACTCACTTTCTTCCCTTTTCTTTGTTCCATATAAAGGTATAGCTCCTTTTACCATGCATCGTTTTCTTGCACTTCACAGATAATGCATTTTTTGCAAATCGAAGGTTTGTGGCAACCCTGCGTCTAGCAAATCTATCGGCACCATTTCTCCAACAGTGTGTGCTCACTTTGTGACTCTGAGTCACATTTTGGTAACTATTGTAATATATCGACTTGTATCATTATTATTATATTTGTTATGGTGATCTGTGTTGGATGTTATTATTGTAATTGTTTTGGAGCACCAAAAACCACACCCATATAAGATGGCAAACTTAAAAATGAATGTGTGTGTTCTGACTGCTCCACTGACTGGCTGCCCCCACATCTCTCTCCCTCTCCTTGGGTGTCCCTATTTCTTTTGTTGGGGACCCTCAGCCCCCCCTATTTCCTGATACACAACAATATTGAAATTAAGTTAGCTGATAACCTTACCACGGCCTCTAGTGTTCAAGTGAAGGAAAGCGTCGCCTATCTCTCACAATCAAAATGATTGTGTTTAATGAGGAAGATATATCAAAAGCTAAGATAGGCCGAAAGCTAGGCCCCTCATGCCAAACAGCCAAGTTGTCGATGCAAAGGAAAAGTTTTTAAAGAAATTAAAAGTGCTACTCCAGTGAACACATGAATGATAAGAAAGCAAAACAGCCTTATTGCTGATACAGAGAAAGTTTTAGTGGTCTGGACAGAAGATCCAACTACCCACAATATTCTCTTAGGCCAGAGACTACTCAAAAGCAGGGCTCTAACTCCTCTCTTCAATTCTATGACAGCTGAGAGAGGAAGCTGCAGAAGAAAAGTCTGAAATTAGCAGAGGTTCATGAGATTTAAGGAAAGAAACCATCTCCATAACAAAAATAAAGGTGGTGCAGCAAATGCTGATGTAGAAGATGCAGCAAGTTATCCAGAATATCTAGCTAAGATAATTGATGAAGGTGGCTATATCAAACAACAGATTTTCAGCGTAGACCAAATCATTTCTCTTGGAAGAATATGCCATCTAGGACTTTCATAGCTAGAGAGGAGAAGTCAATGTCTGGATTCAAAGCTTCAAAGAACAGGCTGACTCACTTTTAGGACTTCATGTAGCTAATGACTTTAGATTGAAGCTGATGCTCATTTACTCTTTTGAAAATCCTAGGGCCCTTAAGAATTATGATAAATCAACTTGCCAAAAAGGCTTGTATTACCCTGTTACCCTATATATACATAAAAAAAGAATTATGCTAAATCAATTGACAGTAGTGAGACACTGCCAGGGAAGGGGGAGGCACACCTCATCAACAAGAGTACCTGCATAATGAACATTTGTATACCTAACCCTGAATTGTACCCCACATATTCAAAATTAAAAATTAAAAAAAAAGAATTATGCTAAATCTACCCTGCTTGTCCTCTATTTGAATGGAACAAAAAAGCCTGAATGACCACACATCTCTTTACAGCATAATTTTCTGAATATTTAAAACCCACTCTTGTGACCTACTTCTCAGAAAAAAGATTCCTTTCAAAATATGATTGTTCATTGACAATGAATCTGGTCACCCAAGAGTTCTAACGGAGACATACAAGGAAATAAATGTTGTTTTCATGCCTGCTAACACAACATCCATTTTGTAACTCTTGGATTAAGGAGTAATTTTGATTCTCAAATCTTATTGGTTATGAAATACATTTCACAAAGCTATAGCTGTCATAGATAGTGATTTCTCTGACAGATCTGGACAAAGTAAATTGAAAGTCTTCTGAAAAGGATTCACTATTCTAAACATCACTAAGAATATTTAGGATTCATGACAGGAAGTCAAAATATCAGTGTTAACAAGAAGGTGGCCTTATGTGCATAGTATTGTGGGGATAGTACATAGAGTATCACAGAATTGTAATTTCAATACATTCTTTTTTGACAGAACTTATATAATACTTTATTTTTTATTTAAAATTGGAAAATAATAATTATATATTTATCAGATACAGTGTGATGTTTTGAGAGATACATATACACACAGTGTAGAATGATTACAACAAGCAAATTAACATATCATTGCCTCATACAATTACCATTTTTATTTAGTGAGAATATTTAATATCTATTCTTTTTTTTTTTTTGAGTTGGAGTCTCACTCCATCGCCCAGGCTGGAGGACCAAGGCACACTCACAGCCACTCCAGTGTCGACTTGCTGGGTTCCAGTGATCCTTCCACCTCAGCTTTCCAAGTAGCCAGAACTACAGGTGTGCACTATCATGCCCGGCTAATTTTTGATTTATTGTAGAGACGAGGTTTCGCCAAGTTGCCCGAGTGGGTCGTGAACCTGCAGGCTCAGGCAATCCACTCGCCTCGACCTCCCAAAGTGCTGGGATTATAGGCTGAGCCACGGAGCCCAGGCTAATATCTATTCTTTTAGCATTTTAGAAATATACGTTATTATTAATCATGGTTGGTATGTTGTACATTAGATACAAAAATTTTATTCCTCCTGTCTAACTGAAATATTGTATCCTTTGGCCAACTTTTTTCCAATCCACCCCCAACACCCAGTTTCTGGTAATCACCATTCTACTCTCTACTTCTGTTAGGTTCGATGGCAAATCTATACCATGAAATTCTATTCAGCAATAAAAAGGAACAAACTCTCAATACATGCCAAAACTTTGGGTAGATCTCAAGGGGATTATGCTGAATGAAAAATAAGCAAATCGGATTCACGTATACAGCATCCTTGAAATAACAAGATTATGTGAAGAATGGATTTGTGATGGCTAGGGGTTAGGGACATGGGGAGGCAGAAGAGTGGCTATGACTGTAAAAGGATAGCATGAAGAATCCTTATACTGGAAATATTCAGTATCTTGACTGTAGTGGTGGTCACATGAGTCTACATGTGAAAAAATTATATAGAACTAACTACAGATACATAAATGAGTGTGGGTAAAACTGGTGAAATCTGAATAAGGTGGATAGGCTGTATCAATGTTAATTTTCTGGTTGTGTTATTGTACCATAGTTAGGCAAGATGTACGATTGAGGAGTACATGGAATCTCTTTGTATCATGTCCTACAAGATGGATATTAAAAAAAACTAATGGTAGAAATGGAAGTGAGAAAGGCAGAGCTCTTTCATTTGATACCTTGCTTTCACACTTTTTGTTTGTTTTTACCACATGCATGCATTACACTTTTTAAAAATTATTACTTGTGTTTGGCCCTATGGAAAAAATCATTTCTAAGAATTTCACTTAAGAAAATACACATACAAAAAAGTCATTTTGAAAACATAAAGCTATTAGGTAAGCTTTGAGTTTGAATTACAATGCAAGAAAGTGGTTCAGTATTGAATTGTATTAGCATAATTGCAAATTTCATATTACATTACAACTATTGATCAGAAAGAAAAAATGAGGCAGGCACAGTGGCTCATGCCTGTAATATCAGCATTTGGGGAGGCAGAGGCAAGAAGATAGCCTGAGCCCAGGGGTTCAAGACTAGCCTGGGCAACTTGGAGAGCCCTCTCTACAATAAATCAAAACAGGCCAGGCTCAGCGGCTCAGCCTGTAATCCCAGCACTTTGGGAGGACGAGATGAGTGGATTGCCTGAGCCTGCAGGTTCAATACCTGCCGGGCAACTTGATGAGACCTCATCTGTACAATAAATAAAAAATTAGCTGGGTGTGGTAGCGCGCGCCTGTAGTTCCAGCTACTTGGAAGGCTGAGACAGAAGGATTGCTGGGGCCCAGCAGGTCGAGGCTGCGGTGTCAGGAACGTGCCACTGCATTCCAGTCTGGGCGACAGAGTGAGACTCCAACTCAAAAATAAATAAATAAATAAATAAATAAATAAAAACATTAGTTGGACGAGGTGTCATGCACCTGTACTTGGAAGGCTGAGGTGGAAGGATTGCCCGAGCACAGCAGGTCGAGGCTGTAGTAGCCATGAGTGTGCCACTGCATTCCAGTCTGGGCAACAGGGTGAGACTCTAACTCAAAAAAAAAAAAAAGAAGAAACTAAGAATAAGTATGAAGCCCTTCTTGGATTAGAAGAAAGGAGTGTTCCTTTGTTAACAAACATACAGTTGCTCTTGGGAGCTTTCTGCTTTCTTGTCTGGGATTCTATTTGGTAGAAGTAGTTTAGAAATTATAATCTAAATCCTGAGTGTAAGAATTAGTCTAGAAATTGTCTATCTCCTCCAGAGAAGATTAAACTCAGATCATTGAATTAGGAAAATAGGATGGTAAAGACTTTTGAAGGAAGCTAGAACAGAGTGGCAAAATATACATCTATAATAAAACACTGTCCCTCTTAAAACTGGGAGAAGATTCAGGATTAATTTAAGCAATTGATACATTGAGAAGGCTGCACAGTTGTACCACAATATGAATCTACAAATTTTTCTTTTCTTTTCTTTCTTTCTTTTTTTAAACCAGAGTGTGATCACTAAAAAAAATGGCCTATCTTGGATAATGTTCCATGATGAGAAGAATGTATAATCTGCTATTTGGGGGTAGATTGTTCTGTAAATGTTTGTTAGATCCATTTGTTTTAGACTCCATGGTATTGGTACAAAGTAGACACATAGACCAATGGAACAGAATAGAGAACTCAGAAACAAAGCCAAATACTTACAACCAACTAAACATCAATAAAGCAGACAAAGCATACACTGGAGAAAAGACATCTTATTCAATAAAGAGTGCTGGCAACACTGAATAGCCACATGCAGAAGAATGAACTTAGATCCCTGTCTCTCACCATGTACAAAAATTAATTCAAGGTGGATTAAAGACTTACATGTAAGACCTGAAACCATAAAAATTCTTGAAGAAAACCCAGGAAAAACCCTTTTGGACACTGGCCAAGGCAAAGAATTTATGTCTAAGACTCCAAAAGCAAATGTAACAAAAACAAAAATAAATGAGACAGTTAAACTAAAACGCTTCTGCACAGCAAAATAAATTATCAACAAAGTAAACAGACAAGCTACAGAAAGGGAGAGAATATCTGCAAACTATACATCCACGAGAGAACTAATGTCCAGAATCTACAAGGAACTCAAGCAAATCAGCAAGAAAAATAATAATCCCATTACAAAGTGGGAAAATGACATGAACAGACATTTCTCAGAGCTATACAAATGGCCAGCAAACATATGAAAAAATGCTCTGCCTGGTACAGTGGCTCATGCCTATAATCCCAGCACTTTTGGAGGCCAATAGGAGAGAATTGCTTGAGTTCAGGAGTTTGAGACCAACCTAGGCAACGTAGTGAGATCTCATGTACAAAAAATACAAAAATTAGTTAGGCATGGTGTTGTGTGCCTGCAGTCCCAGCTACTAGGGAGGCTGAGGCAGAAGGATCATCTGAGCCAAGGAGGTCGAGGTTGTGGTGAACCACGATTGTGCCACTGCACTCCAGCCTGGATGACAAAGTGAGATCTTGATGAGAGAGGGAGAGAGAGAAAGACAGAGACAGGAAAAAAAGGAAGAAAAAAATGTTCAACATTACTAATCATCAGGGAAATGCAAATTAAAACCACAATGAGATACCACCTTATACCAGTCAGAATGGCCATTATTAAAAAATTTTAAAAAACGATAGATGTTGACCCAGATGCAGTGAAAACAGAACGCTTATACACAGCTGGTGGGAATGTAAATTAGTACAACCTCTAGAAAACAGTATGCAGATTTCTCAAAGAACTAAAAATATATCTACCATTTGATCCAGCAATCTTACTACTGGGTATCTACCCAAAGGAAAAAAGAAGACACCTGCACTCACATGTTCTTTGTAGCACAGTTCACAATTGCAAAGATGTGGAATCAACCTAAGTGTCTATCAACTGATCAGTGGTTAAAGAAAATGTGTTGTATATATTATGGCTGAAATATTACTCAGCCACAAAACGAAAGAAATAATAATGTTTTTTGCAGCAACTTGGATGGAATTGGACACCATTAGCCTAAGCGAAGTTACGTCGGAACAGAAAAACAAACATCACATATTCTCATAAGTGGGAGATAAGCTATGGGTCCACAAAGGCATACAGAGTGGTATAATGGACAGCGGAGGATGGGAGGGTAGGGAGGTATGACAAATTACATATGGGGTACAACGGACACTACACAGGTGATGGGCACACTAAAAGCTCAGACTTTATCACTATACACTGTATCCATGTCACCAAAAACCACTTGTACCCCTAAAGCTATTTAAATTTTTTTTAATTAAAATTTTAAAGTCTATAAATAAAATGGAAAATGTTCACATATTTTATTCCAGAATTAAATATGAATATCCTCTGCATTGTAAGTATATTTTTACATATTGACATATTAAAATCAAATTATAGTTTCATCTTTCTTCAATCAATATATCCTACGAACTTCCAATGTTCTTACAAATTTTTTCACAAATACAATTTTTTTTGAGTCAGAATCTCTGTTGCCCAGGCTGGAGTGTAGTGGCATGCTCCCAGCCACTGCAGCCTCGACCTGCTGGGCTCAGGTGAGACTTCCACCTCAGCCTTCCAAGTAGCTGGAATTGCAGGTGTGCACCACCATGCCAGGCTAATTTTTTTAATTTATTGTAGAGATGAGGTCTCATCATGTTGCCCAGGCTGGTCTCGAACCCCTGGGCTTAGGCAATCCTCTTGCCTCTGCCTCCCAAAGTGCTGGAATTACAGGCATGAGCCACTGCACCTGGCCTACAAACACAATTTTTGATAGCTAAGAAACATTACTTCCTGAGTGTACCATAATTTACTCAAGTATTCTCCTGCTATTAGGTGTTTAAGTTGTTCACAATTTTTGATATCAACAAATAGTGCTGAGCATCTTATTCATAAACTGTCTCCACTCACTATACTTGAAGCAGGTTTGATCTATAAAAGTGACATTTTGTTTTTATTTTCCCGTACAGTTTTTTTTAAGGATTGTACAACTTCCCATATTTTTATTTTATATTAGATATGCATGTCATGAAACATCTTTGAAAAAGAGAGTACTAATTTTGAAGATGTACTTTTTTTTTTTAACTGGGGGTCTCACCCTGCCACCCTGGCTGGAGTGCAATGGCACAATCATGGCTCACTGCAGCCTCGACCTCCTGGGCTCTGGTGATCTCCCTCCTTAACCTCCCAAGTAGCTGGGACTACAGGCATGCTCTGCCATGCCCAGCTAATTTTTTTATTTTTTGTAGAAACGAGGTGTCATCTCACTGCGTTGCCCAGGTTGGTCTCTAACTCCTGGGCTCAAGAAATCTTCCCACCTTGGCCTCTCAGAGTGCTGGGATTACAGGCGTAAGCCACTGCTCCCACCTGAGATGTACTTTTGATATTACTTCACAGATAAGCTGGGTAAAAATGATTTTAAATCCTGGAGGATGCTAGAGTCATGAAGAAGGGGAGAAAGGAAGACAGAAAGTGATGGGGGATAAAAGGGGAAAGTAGGACATGAAAAGAGAAAAAGCCAGGAGAGATGGAAGGGAAGATGGATTCACTCCTAAAGTCCCTCAGAGCTAAGGCTCCACAGCTGGTCTTCAACAGCTATCCAAGTGTGGTTTCAGATTCTCAACACAGAGTGTTGTAGGGCACCGTGGCTCATACCTGTAATCTCAGCACGTTGGGAGGCAGAAGAGGACTTCTTGGGCCCAGGGGTTCGAGACCAGCATGGGCAACGTGGCGAGACCTCATCTCTACAATAAATAAAAAAATTAGCTGGGCATGGTGGCGTGTGCCTGTAGTTCTAGCTACTTGGAAGACTGAGGCAGAAGCCCAGCAGGTCAAGGCTGCGGTGGCTGTGAGTGTGCCACTGCACTCCAGTCTGGGCGACAGTGACTCCAACTCAAAAAAAAACCAAACCAAAATAAACAAAAAAACAACAAAAAAGAGTGTTCTAAAAGAAGTTAAAATACTAGTGAAATGCAAGGGATTCTGATTATTGCACAGTGGGCACAGACAGAGGTCGGACTCTGGATCAATTATTGGGGGGAATGGAAAAACTATAGGTATGTGGGAGGAAACAGTGGTTATACTAGTTCTGGTGGAGAAGACTTGGGGGTTTTCTCGGGATCTGC
Organism: Tarsius wallacei; assembly: GCA_963574415.1. Classification (NCBI taxonomy): domain Eukaryota; kingdom Metazoa; phylum Chordata; class Mammalia; order Primates; family Tarsiidae; genus Tarsius; species Tarsius wallacei. Next base: position 27,320 of record CAUYQG010132945.1, read on the forward strand.
ACTGAGGGTTGGGAAAGGGAACTACGAAGGAATGCACAACTTTTTTAAACCATGGCAACTTCAGCTGGTCTTCCTGAACTTCTTTGCCCTGGTTGTGCTGGTCCATGTGATTGGGCTCCATTTAAATATCTGGGTACAAGGTCAGTCATGCTCAGGTTCCCTCCACTGTTCACTTCCACTAGGCTCCTGGCTCAGCCCCCATCTGTTACCATGGCTGGTCAGAGGACAGTAATGCCAAACTTAGTTGCAAAGTCCATCTGGCTTAGTTTCTGACCCTGAAAAAGAGTCGGGGGGAGTTTCTGTGTAAGAGAATGGAGAACTATTCTTGCTCCTTCCACACAAGTAGCCCAAGGTGGGCTTGGGGCTGAGTGGCGGGGCTGGCTTGGCAGGCTAGAAGTATGAAAAGGACTCTACTTCCTCAACCCCTAGAGGGCAGGATGTGACCACAGGAATCAGAAAATGCCGACAACACCAGGTGAGACAGAGACCCAAAAGCATTTTGGCTAATGGAATTAGGTTTATTCTGTGGGAAAGCAGAGTGTAGGGCCCTCTAAAGGGCATTTGTGAGGCACAGAAGTGAAGCAGCCACAAGGCTAATGTCAGACCCCTCCCCAGTGTCCCTGGGGTAAGGAGAAGAGAGACAGCCCCCAGGGCCACAGAGGACACCTCTATCAGAGAGAGAAATCCAAGTTCCAGTGCCCTACAGTGGAGCAGTGGTTCAGCAGGTGGCTTCTTCTTTTTATGTTTTTATTACCAAGTGTTTACTTCCTCCAGGCAATCTTATAGTCTGGCATTCACAGCTGGAGGCACAGGGCCCATCCACTTCTCTCCTGGATCAAGAAAATCACAGACGCTACACCCCATTTTCAGGTGTGTTGACAGCAGAAGCTGGCCCCACGAGGCCCCAGGGGTTTTCCAGAAGGAAACCTGCTTGGCTTCAGGGTGCAGAAGATCTGTTTCTTCCCTCCTCTGGGGGTGAACATGGCCTCTCCCCATTCAACCTTGAGCAACACTGTCTGTATTAGGTTTTGTTGTTGGAAGTGCCAAAAATATTTTTTGCTCTGAATCCCTCCTTCTGGTCAACTAATATAATGGGGATGGATCTGGGGTCAAAGTTCAGCATTGAACTTTTAACTTACCCAGCAGGTACGCCAGCAGCTCCATCCTGTCAGAGCCAAATAACATGTGCGTCTGGCCATCCACGTGGGCTACGGTGACAGGCAGCCCAAAGGCCTGGAGAAAAAAGTTACAGTGAAGGGAGGAAGGTGACAGAGCAGATGTTTGTTAGGTTAGGTTCTGAAGCCTTTGAGTCAATGCTTGACTGTGGTCACAGAAGCAAAGCAACCAAAGAGGTGTAAGAGGCTTCATGGCCCCAGGAGCCTTCTCTGTTTCTAACTCTCAGTTGCTCTCAGTTTTTTCTCTCACTATTGATCCCCTTCCCTTCCTTTCCTTGGGCTCAGGAAAAGGAAGGGAGGTGAGGGTGGTCTAAGAATGTAGGGGAGGACTCATGTTGGAGAAGGGGCTTTTGGGCAAAAGTATGGGAACCCACACCCAGAGATTCTCAGTTTCTGTCTTAAGGTCAGGGACTGGGAACCCACCAAGAGAGTTGCTCACCCCATATTTGCAGGCTGCTTCAGTGGTCTCTTTGAGTTTGTTCTTCACCGTTGGTGTTGAGATCTTTTCCAGAAGTCCTTGGGCTTGCTCTGCAGACATACCAGCCTTCGTTGCAGCCTAAGGGGATATGGTAGGGAACACAACTGTGTCTGTATTGTGGGGAGTGGGGATCTCAGGAGAAAAGTCTGCTCTTTTCATTTTCTGCCACCCCACCGTGCCCCATTTTCCTGGCAATTCCCTTACCCACTCATAAATGAGATGGAGGGAAAAGCAGGCAGCACAGTCACAGTGACAAACATTATCACCAGAGGGCATTTTTTTTTTAGTCATAATCTCACTCTGTCACCCAGTCATGCAGTGGCATGCTCAGGGCCACCACAGCCTCGACCTGCTGGGCTCAGGCAATCCTTCTACCTCAGCCTTCCAAGTAGCTGGAACTACAGGCGCACACCACCACGGTTGGCTAATTTTCTTAATGTATTGTAGAGACGAGGTCTCCCCAAGTTGCCCAGCCTGGTCTCAAACCCTTGGGCTCAGGTAATCCTCTTGCCTCAGTCTCCCAAAGTGCTGGGATTACAGGTGTGAGCCACTGTGCCCGGCAGGTTTATTTTTCTTATGAAACATGCTTTTTTGAATCAAGGGCTGAGCTCTAATTCCCATGGAACTTCCTGAGGACTTTAGAACAACTCACATGACTGTGGCCACCTACCTGGCTTCTAAACAAGGATAAAATCTTCAGTTTGTTGTTAGAGTTTAATATCAGTGGTTCTTAACCTTGGCTTTGATTCTCCTGGAGAGCTTTAGAAAATCACCTTGTGTGGGCCATCCTTTAGAAAAATTACATCAGAATATGGGGGGTGGGGCTTAGGTCCAAGGTGCTCCAGGTGATTTTTAAAGCACAACTAAGGCTGAAACCACTGACCTCCTAGACCTTAAGCAGGACCCATGAGGTCAGGCAGTCCACCCTAATGAGACACGGCCTTGACTTTGCTAAATTAGAGAACTAATGTTTAACAATAGGGAAATGGTTAAGTAAATAAACACAGGCCCACTGAACAGAATGCTATGTGAAAATGAACAGCTATGCTTTCAAAGAGTTAAAAACGGCATGAAAATGATCATTAAATATTAAGTAAAAAGCAAGCTAAAAATTATGCATATACTTTGCAGGAATAAAGATGTTTAGAAGATATACTGGCCATTCATACATTTAACCTTTGTGTGATTTGCCATTTTAGATATTAAATTTGAATATGTTTCAATTATTTTTTAAACTGGAGGGGAAATACTGTTTTGATTTTCCTGATCTAATGCTGAAGAAAAACTTACTTTTTATATCCTGTCTATAGCTGGCTGGTCAATGTTTAGAAATATTTCCCGTTGTTCTCATTCAGTCTTCTGTATAATTGTGACACAGAGTCACAGTGTCCCTTTTTTCTTTTTAAAAGTCTCCTGCTTTCCATTCTGGATGTGTTGGTGGGGTTTGTGTTGGAGTCTTTGGAAACTTGTGAATACTCCCTCCTCTCCATCTGGGGGTTCTAACATTTATCATCTTTCTCCCACTGATTTCTTTCATCAAATATATTCTACCCATATATTGCCCCTTTGCACTTTCCCATTCAGCCGTGAGATATTTAAGAATCTTTTAGTTTGGACTTTTCAGTAATTTTTTCCCCTAAAACACAGACATCCTTTCTCTCCAAATAACTGTGACCTTTCCATGAAATAAGAAAACTATTGTCTTTTTCAGATTCTCTATGAGCACAGTGGGGGACGAGCTAGGACACTCACAGTCAGGATGCTCTGGGGCTCTGAGATGTCTTCATCCTGGAAAGAAAAGAACATTCAGCAGGAAGGAAGTGGCCTGGAGAGGGATGTGACTGAAGGACAGGAGGTCTACGAACAATAAGGGAAGGTAAGATCATGACTCTGGAAGAGGGGCTGGGGAGTGTCAGAAAGTCGTCCAAGATCCTCCCACAGGATTCCCAGAGCCCCACCCTCACCCGTGACCAGATGCGCATCCACAGCTCTCGGGACACTTTCTCCAGCATCTCTGGGTGCTCCAAGTTCACTGCGGTAAGGAACCGCATGGCCGACATACTTCCTGTGGAGCACAGAAACTCAGAGGCAGGGCTCCTTTCCCTGGTTTCCTGACAGAAGACCATCTCTTCCCTGCCTCTGACATCCCCCAGATCTCAATTGCCCCCAGCCTCTCACCTAAGTTTCTCGTAACCATTCACCTTCTCCTTTTCTCTTTTAGGCCCCAGCAACTTTCAGCTCCCTCAACTCTGATCCGTAGTTTCCCAGGCATGCTTCGTTTGATTCAGTCTCCTGGGCCCCTCCATCCTAGCCTTTTAACCCCAGACTTCTTTGCTTGCCACTGGAATACACCACCTGCATCCCACTCTCACCTTTTTCAAGAAGCACGGAGAATAAATCCTTGGGGAGTTGGATGGGAACCTGCAGATGCTGTCTCAAGAGGTTAATGTCACTTGCCAAGTACTGTGCTTTGCGGGGAAGCAGAGCTGGTGGCTTGTTTCCTGCCAGTAAGAGGGTGGGCACACTAGTGAGAGAAGACCCAAGGGTCCCAGGTCGGGGGACTCCTACCTGGATTTTGGGCAGAGGGCAACTTACGAGCTGCTAGTGCCAATATAAAGCTGCAGCTGAGGATAGCTTCCCCGGGTCAGTGAAACCCTCTCTCGTCAGCCCCTTCCCTCCCCTCCGGGTAGTCTTTTGCCCTTTCTACCGCTGTCTTTCATAATCCCAGCTATGAGGCTCGGCTGCAACCGCAAGCTGATGTTCCAGATGTTCTGATACCGGCACAGGACCTACCCCCAAACAGAGGTGAGAACGTCAGCCAGCATATAAGACGGGAAAAGTGAAATAGGTGAGGGAAGGGTTGTTTCATGGCAGCCAGTTAGCAGAGTAGGAATATAAGGACACTCTAAACTGTTTGGTTCGAAATGGCAAAACTATTCTGCACCCTGCCCCCAAATTGCCATCAGAGGCTAAGTGGTAGTCAGGCCATGGATTTCTCCTGAGCCTTTGGAGCCGCCGCTATTCTCAACCACCATGGGAAACGACTGTTTTAGGATACAAGGCTCGACCGAGACGGTCATTCTATGCCCTTTATAAGCACAAAATGACCTTCAGCCCTGGAGCTCTCTCGATCTGAATCCGTGGGCAGCGCCAGAAATTTCATGACACCTCTCCCTGCGCCCGCTCCTCCCTCTGCCCCAATTCTCCAGGCCCGGGCCGAGGCGGGTCCCCCAGCGTCACCTCAAAGCTCAGCCAGGAGTAAGGGGACAGCACGTCGTAGAAGAGCTCCAGGGTGCGCGGCAAGGGCCCCATGTTGCAGGGCCCGGGCGGCAGAAGCGAAGCGAAACGGGCTCCGGAAGAACCGCGTTCGAGCTCCTTTCCCCGGAGTGCCGCAGATCCAGCCCACTTTACCCACCCTCGGCGGACCCCGCCCCCTTACTCCCCGCCCTGCAGGCCCCGCCCCTTCGCCCCGCCCCGCCCCTCGGCGGACCCCGCCCCCTAGTTCCCTGCCCGGCAGTTCGCCGACTGCCTAAGCCGCGCATCCTCGGTGGAGAGAGACAGCCCCGGCGGGGAACGGGCGTGCTTGGGCGAACCCTGGGGAGGGCGCAGATGTGGAGCGCCGTGCCCCTCAAGGTCACCGTCCTCCTCTGGGTGCGTCTGGTGTGAAGGGGGTCGTCTCTCACGTAGCTGTGCGCCTTTGGCGAACCACTTGACCACTCTGAACCTCAGTTTCCTCATCGCGCTTACGCGTGGCGATACCTAACGATAAGACCTACTTCGTGTCGAATAGTAAGGAATGAAATGGCCCCCTTAAGTGTGAGCTCTTATTGTTACTTGGCAGTTGCATGAACCTCTTGAAACTAGGGCAGAGTAAGACGTTCTCACACTGCACAGTTTCTTGTGTCCCCTTTGTCAGAGATTTGTGCAGTGCCTGGGACATAGTTGACAATCTGAGTAAAGGAAAGAGGACTGGTAGGGGATGAGAAGGCCTCACTGCAGCGATAATTGTGGGAATAATGGGGAAGGATCTGCCCTATTTGTATTTGCAGATATGTAAATCATAGTGTCTTATATTGGAATTACATTTACTGTAAATAAGCAGATTTTAAAAAATAATTTTACTTGATTAAAAATTAAATGGCCGGGCACGGTGGCTCACACCTATAATCCCAGCACTTTAGGAGGCCGAGGTGAGAGGATTGCCTGAGTCCAGGGGTTCGAGACTAGCTTGGTGAGACCTCGTCTCTACAATAAATCAAGAAACATTATTTAGGTGTGATGGTGCATTTCTAGTTCCAGCTACTTGGAAGGCTGAGGCGGATCAACTGAGCCCAGCAGATCGAGGCTGTGGTGGCCTTGAGCATGCCACTGCACTCCAGTCTGGGCCACAGAGTAAGACTCTGACTCAAAAAAACCCCCCAAGAACAAAACTTTAAACGTTATTAATTTTATAAATTGGAAAACACATAGTAAAGATTCCACTTCTCATTTGTATTCATAAGGAAAACAATTCCAGGCTGTCAGAATACAAAAAAACAAGATGGACATGGAGTAGATCAGATAAAATGGAATGAGAAATGATGGGTATCTTCACCCACTTGCAAATTAAATTCGTTCTCTGACAACTGCTGAAACTTAACTTTTGCTTTTTTCCAGTAATATTAATTTTAAAGTGTTCAAGAGCTAATTCATCATGGTCACTTAAGATTTTATTTCAAAAGTAGATCACTTATTTTTTAAAAAACTATATTTAGAAATAATTTTAGACTTACACAAGAGTTGTAAAGATAATACAAAGAGTTTCTGAATACTCCTCACCCAGTTTCCCCTAATGTGAACATCTTACACAAGCATGGTATAATAATCATAACCAATACAGTAACATCGATCCAATACTTGAACTAAATTACAGACTTTATTCAGGTTTTACCAGTTTTTCCACTAATTTATTTTTTCTGTTCAAGGATCCAATCCAGCATACCACACAGCATTTAGTTGTTAGTCTCCTCTTATCTATGAAAGTTTCTTGGCCTTTTCTTGTGTCTCATGATCTTGACATGTGTGAAAAGTAAATATCAGCTCTTTTGTAGAATACCCCTACATTTGTGTTTTTCTGATTTTTTTTTTTTTTTTTTTTTTTCAGAATTAGACTGGACGTATGGTTTTGGGGGAAGAATACCAAGAGGTGAAGTGCCCATCTTCTTTCATGGTCAGGAATTGCATGATATCCACATGATTTGTCACTGGTGATGTTAACCTGAATCACCTGGTTAAGGTGGAGGGACTGTCAAGTTTCTCTACTGTGAAACCATGTCTCCCTTTCCATACTCTATTCCTTGGGAGGGGCCACTTAGTGCAGCCCATACTGGGGATAAAGATTGGGTAGATTAAGTCCACCTCCTGGAGGGAAGAATATTAAACAACTTGTGGATATATGTTAAAACCACACTGCAATGAGTAAATATTTGGGGGGAGATACGTTGAGGCAGTGCAAATATTCTGTTGCTCCTTAAACTTTCACCCATCAATTTTATCATCTATTAGTGGATCTTGCCTACAGCAATTGTTCTATGGTGTTCTAATGGTGATTTTCTGTTTCCTTTGTTTCTTTATCTTTATTAGTTGGAATTTTTCTGGCAGAATTGTCCTTTTCATTTATTTTTTATTTTATTTTATTTTTTTTGGAGTTGGAGTCTCACTCTCACCCAGACTGGAGTGCAGTGGCCGCTCCTGGCCACCGCAGCCTCGACCTGCCGGGCTCTGGCGATCCTTCCGCCTCAGCCTTCCGAGTAGCTGGAACTACAGGTGCACGCTACCACACCCGGCTATTTTTTTTATTTATTGTAGAGATGAGGTCTCACTTGCCCAGGCGGGTCTCGAACCCGCGGGCTCAGGCAATCCACTCACCTCGGCCTCCCAAAGGCGCGGGATTACAGGCTGAGCCACCAAGCCCGGCTCATTTATTTTTTTATTCAGTCAGTTATTTATGTCAGTATGGACTCATAGATCTTTAAGAGTTATAGAATTGTAAAACATTAATCAGAGTCTTTATTCTTTGTCTCCATACACTATAATAATAATATTATTATTATTATTATTATTATTATTATATTGGGCCTTGGTGTGAATAATATAGAGTGGGAACAACAACAAAAATATATATTTCTATGTGCTATTATCTTCATATTGCTGAGGGAGTACCTAGTGTTAAAAGAAAAGCTTCAGACAAATTAAATTTAACAGAGTTTATTTGAGCAAAGAATGATGAGTGAATCAGGCAACACTCAGAACCAGAAAAGGTTCAGAGAGCTGTACAAGAGCTCTGCGACTATAGGCAGTGAATATTCATAAGCAGAGCAGGAACTGAAGTATAGACATAGCTTGATTGGTTACTGTGAGGTGTTTTGCTTTTATTTGGACATGGTCTGATCAGTTGGCTGCCTGTGCTTGCCTGAAACTTGACTGCTTGGGATTGGCTGAGACCTGGATATCTGTTATGAAAATTTAGACTCCTAAGTTAAGTTTCATTTTGTTTATGTACTAAGAGTGTAGTTCATTTTGTAGAAACTCAAAGTATGGAAACACTCAGGTCAATGGCCTCCTACTTATTTAATTTAATTTAATTTAATTTTAGATTTGGGGGTACATTTGCACATTAGTTACATGGACATATTATGTAGTGGTGGGGGTTGGGTCTCAGGTGGCCCATTCCCCAGGCAGTGAACGTTGTACCCCACAGGTAATTTGTAAGCCCTAACTCTCCTCCCCACCTCCTCCCTTTTTGCTGTGCCCAGTGTCTATTATTTTCATGTTTGTGACTTAGCTCCCACATGAGTGAGAACATGTAGTGTTTGGTTTTCTGTTTCTGAGTCAGTTCACTTAGGATGATGATCTCCATCTCTATCCATGTTGCTGCAAAGGACATGATTTCATTCTTTTTTAGGGCTGCATAGTATTCCATGGTATTCCATATCATATTTTCTTTATCCAGTCTATTGTTGGTTTTAAATTTAATCCTAGATACTGATTAAAACTGTTAAAATCAGAACTAGTAGTATAAGTAAATTATTTGAAGTAGCAAAAGGACCCAATAGAGGAACTAAACATGACAGAATTATCAAACATTAGGGGAGGGAGAGAAGCAGTGGTGCATATAAACTGAATTCTTATCTTTCATAGATAAGCCCATGACATTGTCTACATTTGAAACCACAGTAAATAGAACTTTAATCATGTAATTTGGAATTAAATAATAAGAGAAATGCTTTAAATAAGTTACCTTTTCAAATCAGTAAAAGGTCGATTCTTTAATAAATGATAGTGGGGCAATTGGGAAGTTTAAACAAAATGAGTTTGGGCTCATACCTCAGACCTTACACTTGGAACATCTCTAAATAGATAACATATTTCAATGTTCAACATTTTAACAAAAGTAATAAAGTACCTGAGGAACTTATGGAAAACTTAAAAAAATCTGGATATAGAGACATCCTTGTTATCTGTACTACTAAAAAAAAAAAAAAAAAAGCCTGCTTGGCAAAGTACAATAAGTAAAAAATATACCTGGGAAAAATATCTGTGCTCATTTTGCAATCCAAAGCTAATTTTAATTATCCTAATATAAGAAGAGCAAAAAATATATTAAAAGAACAGAAGTCCAATGGAAAAATGAGAAAATAAAGTGAACAGAATAGTCACAGAAATAGACATATAGATGACTCTCAAATGTTTTTTAAAAAGCTACTTGCATAAATGTTTATGAAAATTTCCAGTTAAAACTACACTATGAAATACTTTTGTCTATCAAGTTGGCAAAGTTTGACAGTTTGATGACTCAGCATTGGCAGGGAGTCATGGAAAGCCATTTGCTTATATAACCCATGGAATTGATATACCTTCTGTGGAGGGCAGTTTAGTGATATTTTTCTGTTTTAAAATGCACAGACCCTTTGATCCAGCATTTTAAAGAATTTTTACTATAAACCTGATTGCCACATGTAAGATAATGTGCTATAAGTTTACTTATTTATGATTATTTTTAATTGACAAATTATAATTATCTATATTTATGGAGTACAATGTTATGTATTGATATAAATGAACAATGTGGAATGAGTCAATCAAGCTAATATCTATCACCTCACTTATCATTTTTTCTGATGAGACATTTGAAATGTACTCTTAGTAGTTCTGAAATATGCAACATATTATAAGCTATAGTCACCATGCTGTGCAATAGATCTCAAAACCTATTCCTTCTGTCTAACTAAATCTTTGTACCCTTTTACAGTATTTTCCCATTGGCCCTTCTGTAGTGAGTTCTTATAATTTTATCATTCATTTTGAACACAAGTTTAGCTTTCTCATACCAGAAATAGAGCTCAGTTACTTTTGACACAGTTTCCAGTTCTACCTCACCCACATGGCTCAAGCTAGTGGCCAGAAATAAGAACTTAAAGGCGTCTCTCCCACCTAGAACACTTTCCACTTTCCCACTGCTTCCTTTAAATGGACCATTCAGGCATTTGTCAACAAACTTAAAATGACTAGGCCCTCATATGTACTGCAAGTTGCTGTGTGCTTTTCTTTCTCTGCCTGACTCTTCATTCCTGTATGGCATGACCCAGGGATGGAGAATTACGCTCTTAATGATTATATCCTTTTGGCCCAGGATGTGTAAGCCAAAACCTTTGTATTTGTTTCCTGTTGTAGTGATGCATTGAATTTGTGCCTTCCACCTGAAGTACTAGAGGATGCTCCGGGCTGGGTGTTCCCCAAGACCCTGGGAAGAGCACGAGGTCCAGCTCCCAGTGCCAGAGTGATGTTACACAGGGATGAACTGAACCTGGGTCAAAGGTTACAAGGCATTTGCCTGTATAAACAAGTTTTCTGTGTGAGAGATCTCCTGGCCACGAGTTGAACAGCATTAGGCCATCCACTAGGTAAAAGATGTGTGCCATAAAAGCCACACTGTAAATACCCACTTCCAGTTCCCCTTCATTTCCTGTTAGGGCATAGTTGCTAGACACTCTGGTACTGGAGCCCCTGTTTAGCTGGACTTTCAAAACATCCACAAACCATTTCCATCATGGCTGTACTAATTTACATTCCCACTAACAATGTACAAGAGTTCCCTTTTCTCTGCATCCTTGCCATCACTTGTTATCTTCATCTTTTTAATAATAGCCTTTCTAACAGATGTGAGGTACTTACTATCTCATTGTGGTTTTAATTTGTACTTCCCCAATGTTAGTGATGATCTTTTTTTTTTTTTCAAATCTGTTAGCCATTTGTATGTCTTCTTTTGAGAAATATATATTCATGTTCTTTGCCCATTTAAAAAACCTGGCTATGTGTTTTCTTGCTGTTGAGTTATTTGAGTTAATCTCTTGTCAATGGGTGGTTTACAAATATTTTCTCTCACTCTTTGAGTTGTCTATTCTGTTGTTTCCTTTGCTAGACAAAAACTTTTTAGTTTTATGAAATCCCATGTGTCTATTTTTGCTTTGGTTGCCTGGGCTTTTGGAGTCATATTTACAAATCACTGCCCAGACAAGTTTATGGAGGTTTTCCTCTTTGTTTTTAATTAATTAATTAATTTTTTGAGTAGGAGTCTCACTCTGTCACCTAGGCTGGAGTGCATTGGCACACTCAAGGCCACTGTAGCCTCGACTTGCTGGGTTCAGGTGATCCTTCCATTTCAGCTTTCCAAGTACCTGGAACTACAGGCGTGCGCCACCATGCCTGGCTAATTTTTTTATTTATTGTAGAGATGAGGTCTCACCAAGTTGCCCAGGCTGGTCTTAAACCCCTGGCCTCAGGCAATCCTCTCGCTTTCAGCCTCCTAAAGTGCTGGAATTACAGACTTGAACCACCGTGCTGGCCAGCCTCCCCTCTGTTTTTTTTCTAGCAGTTTTAAAATTGCAGGGCTCATATTTAAGTCTTTAATCTTTTTTGTGTGTCGATTTTTGTATATGTTATAAGAATCCCATTTTATTCTTTTGTATATAACCAGTTTTCCAACACCATCTATTGAAGAGACTATCTTTTCTCCATTGTATGTTCTTAGAACCATTATCAAAAAGCAATTGTCATCTGGGTGTGATGGTGCATGCCTATAGTTCCAGAGACCAGTCTGGACTACCTAGCAGGATGCTGTCTGTAAGAAAAAAAAAAAGAGCAGTTGTATGTAATGCATGAATTTATGTTTTATTTCTGGGCTCTCTATCCTGTTGCATTTGCCAATGTATCTGTTTTTATGCCAGTATCATGCTCCTCTGATTACATAGCTTTGTGGCGTATTAGGTAGTATGATATCTTCAGCTTTGTTCTTTTGCTGAATATTGTTTTTAGCTATTTTGGATCTTTTATAGTTTCATACACATTTAAAGATTGTTTTTAATAGTTTTGCCTTTTAACCCTCATAATAGAGAGGGCTTTACATGCCACCATTAGAGTGATAAAGTATTCTAAATATGACTATATATGACTTACATTATTGAATTTTTTTCTTTCTTTTCTTTTTCTTTTTTTTGAGAGATAGGCTCTCACTATATTGCCCAGCTGGTCTCAAAGTCCTGGACTCAAACAGTTCTCCCATCTTGGCCTCCAAAAGTGCTGGGATTGTAGGCATGAGCCACTATGCCTGGTCAGAGTTTTGTACTTTTGTATGATTTATGTTGTTAACCAATGATCTTTCGTTTCAGCTTAGAGAACTCTCTTTAGCAATTCCTGTAAGGCAATTACTACTAGTTATGGTGGAATAGTGGTGATGGACTTCCTTAGATTTTGTTTGGGAAAATTTTGATTTTTCCCTTATTTCTGAATGACTTCTTTGCTGAGTAATGTATTCTTGTTTGGTAGTGTTTTCCTTCAGCACCTTGACTGTATTATCCCACTCTGACCTGGTCTGCAGGGTTGCTGCTGAGGCATCCACTGATAGTCATATTAAGACTCCCTAGTATATGATATGTTTCTTACCTCTTGTTGCTTTCAGAATTATTTAATTCTGAAATTCTTTAATTTTTGATACTTTGATCAAACTTGTCTTGGTGAACTCCTCTTTGAGTTTAACTTTATTGAAGACCCCTGAGTTTCCTGTATCTGGATGTTAACATCTTTTGCTAGATTTGAGAAGTTTTCAACCACTGAAAAAAATGTGTTGTAGCCCTTTCTCTTTCTTTCTTCTGTCTGCTACTTCCATTATGCAAATTTAGTTCTCTTGATGGTGTACCATAATTCCCATGGGCTTCCTTCATTCTTCTTATTCTTTTTAGTTTTGCTATTTTGATAGCATGATTTTAAATGTACTGCCTTTGACCTCATGAATTCCATCTTCTTGCTTGACCGAGTCTGCTGTTGAAGTGTTTTACTAAATTCGTCATTTCATTTATTGTGTTTTTTTATCTCTAGAATTTCTATTTTTTGTTGTTTCTATTTCTTTGCCAAACGTTTTGTTTTGTTTATGATTTCTCTCTAAATTTTATTTAATTTTTTATCCATATTTTCTTGTAGTTCTCTGAGCTTCTTTAAGAGGAATTTTTCTAAATTTTTTGTCAGTCATTTTATTTATTTATTTATTTTTTTGGTGGGGGGGACAAAGCCTGCCCATTGAAGCTGGACTGGATAAAAAAATGTGGTACCATATACATGGTAGAATATTATGCACCCATAAAGAAGGACAAATATATGGACTTTGCAACAACTTGGATGGATTTGGAGTCGATCATACTCAATGATTTATCACACAAGCAAAGAACAGAGTTCCATATGTTGTCAGTCGTTTTATAGATCTTCATTTTGGGGGGCTCATTATTGAAGTTGTATTAATTTCTTTTGTGGTTTGTATTTCTCTGATTTTTTTGTAACACTATATTTTTCTGTTTATGTCTAATATTTGAGGAAGTAGCCACCTTGTCCAGCCTTTGCAGATATTCTTTGGTAAGGATAGACTTTTACTATTTAGTCTAGCCTGGAATTCTGGATGGGTCACCTGGTAGTGACCATAGGCAGACAGATCTTGTTTTGGGGTTCTTTATTTGGGCCAGCCTGCTGCTGTGCTCTAAGGTTAGGTAGGACCAGTGGCTCTGCTCCGTGGTTCAGTGTGAGAGCACTGACTGGGCTCTGGAATTACCTCTGATCAAGCAGGGTTGCAGCCTGTATTTTCTGTATGGGTGATATTGCTGGTCAGAATTTATGGTTAGACAGGTCTGCAGGCTAAGCTCTGAGACTAGGTAAGGTCTCTAGGGTCACTCCTTGGCCTCTTGGGATGGGCAGGCCAGAGGTTATGCTCTACAGATATGCATAGTTTTGAACTTTCCTCCATGCCTAGGCCTGGAGAGAACCTCAGACTAGACCCTGAAGCTGGCCAGGGTTACTGTTTAACCACTAAGATTAGATGTGGTCAGATGTTCTGCTCTGTAAAGATGTGGGGACATGGGCTTACCTTCCTATGAGTTTATATATTATACCTTTTTTTTTTTTTTGGTAAAAGCAACAGATTGAAAACTACCTAAATGTTCATTATTGTGGGACTGATTCACTACATCGGTACTTAGAATATTTTGTAACTTTAAACATAATTTGAAATCTTTTAAAGTATTAATACTAGATTATATTCTATATATGAATAAGTAAAAAAAGCAAGATATAAAACAGTACATATTATTCTTATTTTGAAATATTAAAATACTGCATGTGTGAGTATACATAAGCACATATATGCTTCTTGCTATTTCTGAACACAGAGACAAAGAACTGACAAAATTGCTTTTGAGGAAGAAAGCTAGATGACTGAGTGACAGGTAGGAGGGAGAGTTTTGTTGTATATAGCATAATACTTTTTAAGATTTTGACCCATGTAGTTAAATTATCTACCCCTAAAGAAAGAAAGACACAAAGGAAGAAAGGAAAGGGGAATGAGAGTAGGGAAGGATGGAGGAAGAAAGGAAGAAAAAAAAGTTGTAAAGGAAGAAAGAAAGCTGTCTTAACTTATACTGGAGGAAGAGGGAGGGGGTTAGAAAGAGACTGTTATTATTTTATTTTTTACATTTGTCTGTTTTACTTTGATTTAAGGAAAATGTCAATTAGAAGGCTTTGTAGCAACATGTGTGACACAGTGTTAAGATATAATATTTACCAAGACACAACTGAGCATTTATATCACTGGTTGTCAGTGCTTGATATTTTCCTAAGGATTTACCAAGGGCTATGTGAAATTCTGTGTGCTAGCTTTCTCACTTAAGAAAACATACCAAAATGTGAGACAGTGAAGTTGAAATTATTATAATTCTAATCTTGGGCATGCTATGCTGTGTTAAAAGAGGTAAACCTTGGCAACTGGGGTACATTAAACAAAATTAAATAATAATTTGGGTGGAATCTCACAGTTCATCAGCACATATCAGAGTGACAATATTGAAACTGAGAATAACTAACATATTGTTATACCCATGTAAAACATGTACACACATGGACACAAACAAAAGAAAATGAAAATAGTTGTATCAGTTATCATGTATAATTTTTCTTAATTTATCTGGCTTTCTTCAAGACCTTGATATGTTTTATTTCTTTCTCTTTCCCCTTCCCTCTCCTCCCCTGTCCTCCCCTCCTCTGCCCTTTCCCTTCTCTCTTTTCATCTTTCTTTCTATATAATAGCTTTATTGAACTAGAGCTGACATATAATGACCTGCACATATTTAAAGTGTAAACCTTGATACTTTTTGACATGTGTATACCCCTGTAAAATTGTCACCACAATCAAAGGAGTGAACATTTACATCATCCCAAATAGTTTTGTCAGGACCCTTTGCAATCCCTTCCTTTATCCTCCCTGCCCTCCATTCTCAAACAACCACTATTCTGTTTTCTGCAGTAACTGCTAATAATTTACTCTTGTAGCTAGGAGTGGTGGCTCATGCCTGTAATTCCAGCACTTTGGGAAGTGGAGGCAAGAGGATTGCCTGAGCTCAGGGGTTCAAGACCAGCCTGGGCAACTCAGTGAGACTTCATTTCTACAGTTAAAAAAAAAACAAAAACTGGGCATGGTGGTGCACACCTGTAGTTCCAGCTACTTGGAAGGTTGAAATGGAAGGACTGCCTGAGCCCAGCACGTTGAGGCTGCAGTGGCCATGAACATGCCATTGCACTCTAGCCTGGGCGACAGAGTGAGATTTCGACTCAAAAAAAGAAAATAATAATAATCAAGAGGTTTTTAGTAAAGGAGATACAGACTTAATCAGCAGGCAGAGCCACTGTGTAAGGAACATCTGACATCACAAGTGAACTCATGAGCCCTCCTGTGAATTATTTGGATTATCTTCATTTTAGCCTTTACTTTCTAACTGAGCACTAGGAAGACTGGTTTTACTTTCTGCCTATCATGTGACTTTCTAGCCTTCACTTGTTCTAACAAATTATTTTGAGTCTTATACCTAGGTGGAAGAAAAGAAAGAACTATGATTCCTACCTTTGGCCTGTACATCTGAATCCCACTTCAACCATTCCATAATGACTGACAATTTTATTTGTTGGGCTAATATTCTATTCTCTTATTTTTATTAAAGATTAAGTGGATTAATCTATGCTTAAGTCCTTAAGCAAGTTACCTTTACTTG
>CAUYQG010132947.1:0-45569 GCA_963574415.1 Tarsius wallacei
GCCTCCACCTGTGGCGTCCGGGGCGCCCCCTCCCCGCGCACCTGTTCCTCCTCCGCCGCCGGAGCCCCGCGGCCAGCCACCCGCGTCTCTGACCGGCGGTGCCGGGACTCGGGGCAGGGCGCCAGGCTCGAAGCTGGTGACATGTAGACGTCCCTGGTCCAGCCTCGGAACCTGGGAGCCCTTCTGCCCGGAAAGTTTGGGGCTGGGCGCCATGGCCAAGAGCAGCTCTCTGAACGTCCGCGTGGTGGAGGGCCGGGCGCTGCCCGCCAAGGACGTGTGAGTTCTCCCGGGCGCTTCGCGGGGAGGGGCGCGTCCCCCATTCTGCGTGCCGGGGCGGCTCGGCAGGAGGGTGGGGGGCTCTGGCCTGAGACCGGGATCGGGGCAGGGCCGCCTTCCCGGGGGAGAGGCCCCGTGCCCATCGCTGTCCTGGAGGGAGGGGCGCCAGACTTAGCAGAGGCTCCGCCCCCCGCAGGGGGTGTCTTTGCTCCCGGGATGTGCCCAGGGGGTCTTCCGGGGCTGGAGAGGTGATTGGAGGGTCCGATGCCGTCAGGGCTGGGGGTGGGGCGGGGCGCCTCTTCCCCAGTCCAGGCAGGTGTTGGAGGTGAGGGTCTCCAGGCCCGGGTGGGGGCCGGGGAGGAGCCTCTTCCGTGAGCATCTGGCGCTTCGGTTTGCAGAGTGTCACCAGGGGCCCCTGGGGTCCGGTGGCTAGAGCCCCGAGCTCCCAGGCTTGTAGCTGCAGGCTGGTGTGGCCCTTCCCTGATGCTGAACTGCTGGGTGAGCCAGCTTCCTTGCGGCTCCCTCCCCAGCCAGGCGTGATGGGGCTGGAGGGCCCTGGCTGTGCTCCACCCCGGGCTGAGCCGGCAGCTGCCGAATCAGCAGAATGAGAGGGGGTCCCCCTCCTGCTTGGCTCGTGGCAGCCCCTGAGACGGCTGTGGGACCCCTGAGAGGGCATCTGCCCTGTCCTTGAACCTGAGCCTTGGTTTCCCTCGGGACAAGGGGACCTGTGAGAGTCTGCCCTGTGGCCAAGGCGAGCAGGAACAAGGGTGGGCCGCCTCCACGCGTGTCAAGGTTGGGGCTTACTTAGCTCAGCGCGAGCTCCCAGCTGTGGGCTCCCATGGGGAGAATCCTGCCTCTGATTTCATGACCCCCCAAGCCTGCAGCTGTGTCAGGGGCAGCTGTTCACAGCATTTTTAGCTGCCCCCCACCAACTGCCCTGCATAAACATGTCCTGTTAGAAAAGTGGGCGGCTTGCTCTGGGAATACAGCCACTGGACGAGGCCCTGTGCCCCCCTTCTGAGATGCCCCCTAAGAGCCCCTGAGGATGAGATTCTGCCACTGTCAGGGCTGTAGGGCCTGGCAGCTGGATGGCCAAAGGGGCCCTTCCCAGAAACGGGTTCCTGTCTCACTGAGCTCTGGCCCCTCCACCTGTCCTAGGGGTCCTAGGGAGTGGGGTGAGACCCCGGCCTGGACGCTGGCTCGAAGGGCTTCTTCTTCCTCTCCTGAGGAGGGGGTTGAGACATACTTGGTCCCTGTGTGTCCCTTGGCCACCTTCCTCCTCCCCATTGCCAGGCCAAGGTGAGCTGTGAGCTGGGCCACGCCCAGAGCAAGGGTGGGGAGGAGCCATGAGGCCCACCTGGGGATCCGGCCCCTCTGCCTCAGTTTCCATAGCTGTCGGCACCCTTCGTCAGAGGGGATCGTCTCAGGGCATGCTGGGATCTCCGGGCCCGGGGGAGCTCTAGGGCAGGGTGTGTTCTCTTTCCCCTCTCCTGAAGGAAGGGCTCGGACTCTGCCTAAAGCATTGCCAGGCCTGAGGGGGTCTGTTCTGGCCCAGAAGGAGGCCTCAGCAGGCACTTTTAGAGTTATTACTATTATTAACAGCATTGCCAGTCACTAAGTGTCTAGTATGGACCGGGTCCTGTGCTGAACACTACATATGGTCCTAGTGGCATCTCCATTTTATAAATTGTGAAACTGAGGACCAGAGAGTCAAAGTCATTTGCCTAAGCTCACACAGCTAGGATTTGGACCCTGACTACGTCCATGCACAAACCAGGCCGGGCAGCCATCGCTGAGGGGCCTGCTTTCCCATGTGTGAGTGGAGGCAGGGGCCGTGGGAGAGGCCAAAAGTCTGGAGAGATCAAGGGTCTGGAAGGGGCCACCGGTGCCCCTACGTGATAGGAACCTGATAAGGCCCTTGTGCGTCAGAGCCCTGGCGCTGACGACTGCTGGGCTCGGCTCCCATGAGGGGCCTTGGGGTCAGGCCAGGTCAACAGGAGGGGGCGTGTCTCCCAGCCCTTGCTAGTGGGATCTTGGCCCATCTAACCCCGTATCTGCAGCTGGGGAAACTGAGGAATGAGAGCCTGTGGAAAGAAGCTCAGGGATAGAGAACAACACAGGGAGAGAAACTGAGACATGAGGCATTAGCCAGCCACAAGTGTCTGAGAGTGGAGCCCAGGCAGGGAAACTGAAGTTCCAGGCTTACCCAGCCCAAGGGGTTTGAGATGGAACCAGAAGGGGAAACTGAGGCCTGGGGCACTACAAAGAAGGGGCTTTAGTGGTAGAACCCAGAGAGGATCGTGGAAACACAGGCCACCCCCAGGGCTAGAAACCAGACAGGGAAAGGGAGGCACTGGAGCATCCAGCCAGGGGGGATAAGGGAAGGAGTCCAGAGAGGGAAACTGAGGCACAGGGAGGGGCTTATCCAGCCAGGCAGGGCTCACTTTGGAGCTGACTCTTGGTGCTGATGTCACCCTTTCTGGAGCTGCTGGGGCATTTGTGGATCTGTGGCAGGCTGAACAGAGAGGGTGGCGGTGTTTGTTAAGAGCATGGGCACAAGCCCCATAAACCTGGGTTCGAATCCCACTCGGCCATCGCTCCTCCAGAGAGGAGTAGGGGAGGAGATGAGGGCCCTGCCAGGTGGCTTGGGACTCATCGGTGACTGTTTCCATGAAGGGGGAATGAGCCATCTTTGGTTGGCCAATGGCTGCTCAGGGGGCTTCAGTGCTTTTGTTTTTTGTTTTTTGTTTTTTTTTGAGTTGGAGTCTCACTCCATCACCCAGGCTGGAGTGCATGGCATGCTCCCGGCCACCGCAGCCTCAACCTGCTGGGCTCTGGCGATCCTTCCGCTTCAGCCTTCCAAGTAGCCGGAACTACAGGCACGCGCTACCACGCCTGGCTAATTTTTTTTTATTTATTGTAGAGACGAGGTCTCACCAAGTTGCCCGGGCTGGTCTCGAACCCTGCGGGCTCAGGCAATCCACTCGCCTTGGCCTCCCAAAGTGCTGGGATTACAGGCTGAGCCACTGAGCCCAGCCCAGTGCATTTCTTATTTATTCACTTTTGCAGTCTGGGTCCCCTGGTCTGTGTCTGCTGAGGCCTATCCCTCCATGACTGAGGAAAGGGGAGACCCCTCCCCAGGGAAACTCCCACTGCAGTGAAAGCCAGGAAGGCTCTGCTTCCCCCAGCGGGCAGTGCCCAGGCCTTATGGAGAGCGCTGGGGTAGGGGGCGGCACATGCTAATGTTATGTCCGATTTACAGAGCAGGCAAACTGAGGCCCAGAGAGGGGAGGGGCCTTGCCAGATTGCACCACTAGGGGGTGGTGAAGACACCCCGGCTCACACTCTTGACCGCTGCCTTGGGCTTTCTGGGCCAGGACTCTGAACTTCCTGACCTCCTGTCTCTTCTGGTCCATGTCTGCCGGTGGACCATGGTGCGGTTGTGGGTCAGGCATGCGATGGGTGGTGGCCTGGGCTGCCGTGGCATCTCCCACAGGTGCCCCAAAGCCCTGCCTCTTGGCTGGACTTGCTGTGTGGCCCTGGGCAAGTCCTCTCCCCTCTCTGGGCCTCAGTCCCTTCATCTGTATAGGGAAGGTGGGTTAGGGCGCCCCACCCGTGGCTGACCCCTCCACCTGGTTCCTGCCCTGCCTTCCTCCTCCTGCAGGTCTGGGAGCAGTGACCCCTACTGCCTGGTGAAGGTGGACGACGAGGTGGTAGCCAGGTGAGGCGTGGAGACCCCGGGCTGGGGTGAGGGGAGCAGGAAGGCTCTTTCTAGACCTGGGGGGTCCGGGAACAAGAATGCACTTTAAAGGGGGAACCAGGGAGGGTAGTGCTTACTCCGGGGGACGCGCGGGCCTGAGGGTGATGCTTTACCACTGGGACCTCAAGCTCCTCTTCCAGTCCAACCCCACCAAGCAGCCGGACGCCCTCCCCCTCTGGACCCGATGCCTCCCTGCTGGTTCCCGGGGGCTGACTCAGCGCCACCAGTCTGTGCCTTCCACCGCGGCCTCTCTGGGGGCGGGCATCTCACGCTCGGCTGGACGGGCTGGTTCTGGGCCTGCTGGTGGTGCGGGCGCGGGTGTGCGTGCATGCGTCTGTGTGCCGCCCAGCTGGCCCTGCCTGTGAGTGTGCGGGGGTGTTGCAGTCTCGCGCAGGCGCCTGTGCCCATGTGTGTGTCCTTGTGGGTGTGCGGGTCACAGGCTCACGCATGTGTTCCAGCATGGTGCATGCGTACATGCGTGTGCACAAGGCTGCCCTGACACACACGTGAGCACCAGTCCTGCCTGTTTGGGCACACAGGCTCTGGGGGATGCCTGGCGCCCGCGGGCGAGCAAATCTTGGAGGGGGGTGGGACAGCTCTCAGCCCCTGCAGGCCCGAGGGGGCGGGTGGGGGGCCGACTGAGGCCTTGGTTCCTATGGAGACGGCAGGATTCAGCATGCTCCAGCGCCGGTTCTGGTCCAGATGGGCCTGAGGCTGGGGCGGGAGCCCGCCTGGGGGAGAGGTCGCCCCAGCTCCCCACCCCCCTGCTCCCCTCCAAGGTTCTTCCCGTGCTCCTGCTGTCTCCTGGCCTCATGCCACGGTACTACCCCAAGCCCACAGATTGACTGTGTGACCCCAGGCTGCTGTCTCTCCCTCTCTGGGCCGTGAGAAGCCTTCCAGCTCAGGGGCCTCTAGCTGGGAAAAGGCCGAGGTGTGGGGGAGAGTGTTTTGGGGGGTCCTTCTGGAGGTGTCATCCCGGGGCTGGGGGAGAGGGCGGTGTGTGTCTGTGTGTGTCCACGCTGTTGGGGGAGAGTGTGGTGAAAGGAAGGGGGAAGGGACAGCGGGTGTGAGACCCACATCTTGCAGCCATCAGTGTGGGCGTGTCTTCACTGGGCAGAGGAGGCTCTTGGTTCCCTGCTGGGTCAAGGGAGGTCTAGCTGCAGGGCTGTCAGGGCAGAGATGCCGTGTGTGTGTCTCTGGGCTGGTCTTGGTCCCTGCACCTCCTGGGGTCCGCCTTCCTTACTGTGACTGCAAAGCTCCGAGTGCTCTGTCGCCTGCTGACCCCCTCATCTCCCCTGCCTCCCATCTCACTGGGCACCTTCTTGTTCCTGGAACTCACCAAACTCATTCCTGCCTTAGGGCCTTTGCACATGCTGTTCCAGCCTTCTGGAATACTTGTCCTCATTGTCTCTCTCCCTTTGCCTGACTAGCTCTTCTCTGATCCTCCACCCCCATCCCTCCCCCTAGACCCCTTCAGTCTCCATTGGGCTGTCCCCAGTCCCAGGAGTTCTCCCGCATGTCCCAAGAGCCCGGGAGAGAGCGCCTGCCTGTGGAGGGGACCCCGTCGGAGCAGTGGCCCTGGTGCCGCGTCCTCCGATTCCCTAGAGCTGGGCGTGGTTCCCCCATCCTGGCAAGTGTTTGATGAGTGACTGAATGAGTGAGTGGAACTATGTGTGTCGGTGACCATGTGCTCGTGTGACTACCTGTGTGTGGATCTCTGTATTGCTATGCGTGTGTGAGTGTGTTTGTGTGTGTGCGCATGTGAGTGTGTGTCTGGACCTGGGTTCATGCCCATATCTAGGTTCTAGAGGTGTGTGTGTCTGGGCCCCTACCGTGCTCGTGGGAGTCTCTGAGTGTGTGTGTTGAGATCTCTTATGTGTCCAGGTGTGTGTGTGTGTCTGGGTGAGTGCGTATCCAGGTTCCAGGGGCGTGTGTCTGGACCCCTACTGTGCTCGTGGGGGTCTCTGAGTGTGTGTCCGGAAGCCTGCGTGTGTGTGCCGAGTCCCCGGGTAGACACCCCGTGCGGCCCGAGGCCCCACCCCTGCGCCCTCTCCGCAGGACCGCGACCGTCTGGAGGAGCCTGAGCCCCTTCTGGGGGGAGGAGTACACGGTGCACCTGCCCCTGGACTTCCATCACGTGGCCTTCTACGTGCTGGACGAGGACACCGTCGGGTGTGTGCCGGGACCGAGCCCCGGGGGAGGTGGGACGGGGCCACGCCCCCAGCAGAGCGCCCCGCCCCCAGCCCGCGGGCGGGGTCCCCGCCCGGTCGCTCACGGCCCCCTCTCCGCAGGCACGACGACGTCATCGGCAAGATCTGGCTGAGCCGGGAGGCCATCGCGGCCGACCCCCGAGGTGGGCGCGGGACGCTGGCCCGGCCGGGTGGGGGGCAGCCCAGGGCGGCGTCTCAGGGCCCTGAGGCCGCCCGGGACGGGTGGAAGGGGGAAGCCGGCCGTGCAAAGTCATTCCTGCTGTTTTGCCTTTCATTCTTGAGCAGGCCATTCATAGATACTACGATAAGCAGGGAGCCTTGCCCACCCAGCAACTCCTCAGGGTTATCAGCCTCTTGTCCCTCCTGATATAGATACATACGTCAGTTTTTTTTTGAGTCAGGTTCTACTCTGTCACCCAGGCTGGAGTGCAGTGGCATGCTCATGGCCACCACAGCCCCACCCTGCTGGGCTCAGGTGATCCTTCCACCCTAGCCGTCCAAGTAACTGGAACTACAGGACTGTGCCATCGTGCCCAGCTAAGTTTTTGAATTATCGTAGAGACAAGGTAAAGGCAGCAAGTTGCCCAGTCCGGTCTTGAACCTGTGGGCTCAGGCAATTCTCTCACCACTGCCTCCCAAAGTGCTGGGATTACAGGTGTGAGCCACCACGTCCAGCGATACATATGTCAGTTAAAAAATTTTTCAAGCCAGGCTCGGTGGCTCAACCTGTAATCCCACGCTTTGGGAGGCTGACGTGAGTGAATTGCCTGAGCCCGAGTGTTCGAGACCCGCCCGGGCAACTTGGCGAGACCTTATCTCTACAATAAATCAAAAAATTAGCTGGGTGTGGTAGTGCGCGCCTGTAGTTCCAGCTACTTGGAAGGCTGAGGCGGAGGGATTGCCAGAGCCCAGCAGGTCGAGGCTGCAGTGGCCGGGAGCAGCCACTGCACTCCAGTCTGGGCGACAGAGACTCCAACTCAAAAAAAAAAAAAAAAATTTTTTTTCAGATACAGGGTCTCATTTCATCACCCAGGCTGTAGTGGTGTGACTGTAGTTCATGGCAGCCTCCAACTCCTGGGCTCTAGGGATCCTCCCACCACCTCCGCCTCTGGAGTAGCTGGAACTACAGATGTGTGACACTACTCATGGTTCTCTTTTTTTTTTTTGAGTCTGGGTCTCATTTTGTTGCCCAGGCTGGAGTGCAGTGGCACGATCATGGCTCACAGCAGCCTCAACCTCTTCAGTCAGGCGATCCTTCCACCTCAACCTCCAGAGTAGCTGGGACTACAGGTGTGCACTATACGCTCAGCTAATTTTTTGATTTTTTTTGTGGAGACGAGGTCTCACTGAAACTCGGGCTCAAGCGATCCTCCCTCCTCAGCTTCCCAAAGTGCTGGGATTACAGGCATGAGCCACTGCACCTGACATGCCTGGCTAAGTTAAAAACATTTTTTTTTTGTAGAGATGGAGTCTTGCTATGTTGCTCAGGCTGTTCTCAAACTCCTGGCCTCAAGTGATCCTCCCACTTTGGCCTCCCAAAGTGCTGGGATTACAAGCTTGAGCCACCACACCCAGCCAAAATTTTGAACATACGAGCAAGTGACAATGGTAAAGGCAGCACACACTTATGGAGTGCTTACTGTATGCTGAACACTTTCTAAGTGCTTTACATGTATTGATTCATTTCTCATAATAATCCTGTGCGGTAGGCACTCTTATTATGCCCATGTCAGAGGTGGATACACTGAGGCCCAGAGGGGAAATGACCTGCCCAGGATTGCACAGTTATGAAGCGAGGCAGCCAGGATTTGGACCCAGGTTGTCTAGTTCCAGAGCCCATGGGGTCAATACTGCCCTCGCTGTTTTTTCTCTGCTTACACGCATAGCGGCCTCTGACCTCTGTTCTTCCCTGGCCCTCCACCTTGCTGTGTATCTTTGCGATCTTTCCATATCAGTGCTCGAGAACTTCCTTGAGCTTTTGCTCTGTGTGACTTGGTGATGCTCCACTGTATGGACGTGCCGTGGTTTATTTGGATGGTTCCCTACAGAGGGCATCTGGGTTGGTCATGGCCGTTCCCTACATCCAACAACGCTGCCGTGAATGGCCTTGAAAGACATGATTTCACACACAGGCAGGTCGGATCAGCCAGAGAAATGAGAGGCAGATTTGCTGGATCAGAGCACCCATATGCACAGCTGCATGTCTAAGTTGCAGCTGAATACCCTCCCTGGGGGAGGTGACAGCGTACTCACCCACACCCTTGGAAACAATGACCAGACTTTTTGATCTTGTATCTGATAGGTTAAAAAAAAAAATCACCTCTTAGTGTAGGTTTATTTTGTCCTTCTCTATGAGTAAGACTGAAAACCTTTTTTGTTGTTGTTTTTTTGTTTTTTGAGTTGGAGTCTCACTGTTGCCCAGACTGGAGTGCAGTGGCCACTCCCGGCCACTGCAGCCTCGACCTGCTGGGCTCCGGCGATCCTTCCGCCTCAGCCTTCCAAGTAGCTGGAATTACAGGCGCGCACTACCACACCCGGCTAATTTTTTTTATTTATTGTAGAGATGAGGTCTCACCAAGTTGCCCAGGCGGGTCTCGAACCCGCAGGCTCAGGCAATACCACTCACCTCAGCCTCCCAAAGGCGCGGGATTACAGGCTGAGCCACTGAGCCAGGCTGCCTGGTCCTTTCTTATGGTGCCCTGGCTTCTCTCTGCTACACTCGTTTGCCCCTCCAGTTTGCCCACATGGATGGGTCCCAGGATGAACTCCGGCCAGGCTTTATCTCCAGAGGTCCGCAACTGGCCCATGGGAAGCATTTGGGCCTTGTTTTCTCCTAGAAAGATGGCTGCTGGCCTCCTTGCTCTGCAGCCAGAGGCTCCCAACCAGCCCACTGCTCACAGTTTTGGTGTTTCCAGGCTGGAACAGACACAAGTCTCCTGGATCCTCAAGCATCAGGGCACATGTCAGGCCCTCCAAGAGGCCCACAGAGCCTGTTTTCCCTTGGAGTGATGTAAGAGGCAGGCACCCTGCTTTCCTCTTTCCACAGGCGTGGGGCTCATGGCACACAAACAGTTCTCCCCCAAAGACCTTCACAAATTATCTCCAGTCTCTGACCTTTTTCTCCATGGGACAGATTTTTAGTGCCTGCCACTGGTTCTTCACTCCCTCCCTGGATTGTTTGCTTGGCCTGGGACCCACTCTGGTGTCTGAGATCTCTCTCCTAGGCCTTGACCGAGGCTCTTACACATGAAGACACCTAGCACCACGTCTGGCATCTCACTTACATGCAGAGTCCCTTCTGGTCCGATGAGCTACATGAACAAAGTGACAGCCATGGTGAGAAGGAGACAAAAGAGGTCAATGAGTTAACTCCCTCCTACGTATACGCTTCTCGGTTGGGCTCTGTCTTGGTTCAGGCTGGTATAACAAAGTACCATAGACTGGTGGCTTATAAACAAACAACAGACATGTATCTCTTACAGTGTGGGAAGCTGGAAGTCCAAGATCAGCAGGCCAGCATGGTTGGGCTCTGGTGAGGGTCCTCTTCCAGGTTGTAGACACACACGGCAGAAGGAGAGCTAGCTAGCTCTCTGGCCTCTTCTTATGAAGGGCACTAATTCCAATCACAAGGGCTCCACCGTCATGACCTGATCACCTCCCACAGGCCCACCCACTTTCAAGTATCTTCACATTAGATTAGGGTTTCAGTGTGTGCTAAGTTGTATCTTCTCACAATGGAATCCCCAGAGTATTAAGTCAGCACCTCCATGTACGGCTCACATGTTTCTCAGGTGTCTGCAAAAGAAGACCACGCAAAGCAAACGGATGCTACAGGATCATCGTCTCATCCCTTCCCCGCTAACTTTAAACTCCCCGAGGGCAGAGACTGGGTTGCCAAAATGTTTGTTGAAAGAACACTATATCTACACATGTTTTGAGTACCTCTTATACATTCTTACACAGTAGGTACTTGGGTAGATTGAGGGTAGAGGCCAGAAATCTAAAACCTTGACCCTCAAAGAACTCACTTGACTCTTTTTAGGACTTAGTGCTTTATAAGCATAGGCACTCGCCAAATGAGTGGTACAGAGTGTAAAGGACTGCATCTTCAGAAGCAGCAATACTAATAGGAAACACTTAGGGGCCAGGAACTTTGTTGAGCTATTTAGATGCTTCATCTAGTTGGATTCGAGGTAGTGTATCAGTTTTCTAGGGCTACTGAAACAAAGCACCACAGACTGGGTGGCTTGAACAACAGAAATGTAGCTTCCCACACTTCCAGAGGCTGGAAGTCCAAAATCAAGGTATTGGCAGGGTTGGTTTCTTCTGAGGACTCTCCCATTGGCTTGTAGATGATGGCTTTCTGCTATGTACTCATGTGGTCATGCCTCTGTACCCTCAAACTCTTGGTGTCTTTTCCTCTTCTTATAAGGACATCAGTCATGTAGGATTAAAGCCCTATCCTAACGACCTCATTTTAACCTAATCACCTCTTTAAAAGCTCTTCCCCAATATAGTCACATCCTGAGGTACTAGGGATTAGGCTTCAATGTATGAATTTGGAGCGTGGGGACACGAGTCAGCCCAACACAGGTAGATACTATTATTAATCTCCATTTCCAGATGAGGAAACTGAAGCACAGACAGGTACTTCAATGATATATTCAAGGTCATACAACTTGTAGGTGGCAGAATTGGGATTTAGAACGCTGGCACTGTAAATCCAGGGCCAGGCCCTTCACCTTGACTGTGATGTGAACTAGAAGGGAATTTGGGGGAGGGGTGGGACAGGTGCGTAGGAGAAGGGGGACAGGGGAAGCTAAACTGCTCATGGAATGGGAAGGATGAGTCTACACCAATGCAGGTCGACTGGGAGGAGAAATGGGGGTCAGTTCTCTGTATTTTGCTCACTCAGAAATCCAGGCTCCTGGAGAAGCTGGTGGCCTGGTGGAAAATAATGGTGGCTAAAAGACATGCTGCAAAGCCTGCTGGGAATTGGATTAGCCAATTGTCTGCCCAAACTGTTCCCTGCCAGCAGGTGCAGTGGTGTGGGTTTGTCTTATTTCTGCCCTGCCCTTTGTGTTCTCTCCCCATTAGGATGGTCAACTTGCTGCTTTTTCCCACAGCACAGTGTGGCCCACGTCCTCAGAGTATATCATTCTTCCAGGGGAGGCTGAGTCACCACCCTGCCCACAACCCTGGGGACAAGTGTTGGCTCCATCTCCTGCATCTGCCCCAGGGAGAGCACACCTGTAGGGTGCAGGCTCTAGGCGCACCCTTCTCAGGGAGAGAGAGCTAGCCCTCCCATCTTCTGCCACACTAGCACCAGCTCAACAGACACCAACAGGGGCAGAGGTCTCTCCCCAGAGCCATGCTGTGTGGGAACCAACATGGGATTTGGATGCAGACAGGCCTGAGATGGAATCCTGACTTATTCTGTGTGTGTAACTCGGGAGAAGGTACTTAGCCACTGAGAGCCTGTTTTCTTGTTAGCAAAAGGTGGGTCACAGTACCCACATTTCCAGGTAGTGTGCTGCAAGGATGAGAGTTCCCAAAGCACCTGAGGCAGAACCTGGAATTGTGCAGGTGTTTGGAAAATAATAGCTGTGGGTACTGGAGACCCAACTTCTGCTTTGTAAATCTCTTAGCACCAGGTCTCTTCACCTTGTCTGGGGATCAGAGCCTGTTGTGGGGGCGGAAAGTCTGTGGAGTTGGCTTGAACGTAAGCAGTGCTTACAGAAAAGGGGGCCCGTGTCAACTAGAAACAAAACTAGGTGCCTTTCATTCATTCAGACAGTGCTTTGCCCCGGCCAGGGTATTAGCGCCCCCCGCACCCCCCTCCCCAGGTACCCTATGAGCTAAATATAACAGGGATCATGCACTGGTCACACAGGCTTTTTAATGCATCACCCCAAATACAAACAGATTAACTGGATGTTTGAGCTGGCGGAGTTAAAAAAAAAAAAAAAATCCCTGAGCTAAACCAACTGATCAGGAACTTTCAACATGCTCTTACTTAATTCATCCTGGGATGATCAGCATTGTACTTTTGACTTGTAGGCTTCAGAGAAACACAGGAAATGTAACTGATGTGGACATTCTCGTTCAAGGTGTAGCGTCTATAAGCGGCTCTGGAAGAGATGAAAATGGAGCCCGCCTCCACAACAGAGTAGCTGCATGTGGGTTTGCTGGGACATTAAAGGAAATGGTTTTAATCACACACTCTAAAAATGAAATTGCCAGGGTCTTCCAGTAAGTGCTTTATCACATCCATTTTAACCAATAAGCGGAATGATTGAAACCCGCAACTCCTCAGGGCTCAGATTGGCAGCATCTCCCAGAGAATGGCAAGTAAGGGTGAGGAGCTGGGGAGGGGGATTCTCAAGTGTGGCTTCTGGGACCTGGTGTATCATCATCACTTTCAAATCACAGTAGCCCAAGCTTCCTTTCCAGTCTCCCTGTGACACAGGGAGAAGGAGAGTTGGCTCCTGTGGGGATGGCCATAGGAATCTTGGCCATGAGGAATCTTGGCCCTCGCTCTGGCCATGGTTGAGCTGGGGCAGGCCTAGTGAGGACTGAACTGGGGTCTGTGGGTGGATGAGCTTGCATTCCTGACTCAGGGACTGCAGTTGCTGTGATAAAATGATCTGCAAAAGTAGAGGGGAGAGGGTGCCTGCGAGGGGCTAGGGTAGCTGTGGGACACTCACCCCTCCCACTGCAGGCAGCTCTGCAGAGGCACTTGTCTCAGCTGGAGGAAACGTTCTCACACAGAGGGGCAGCATCTGGGCCTGCTCTGCAGCCACGGAGACAAGCTCGCACCGTCTAGGGAGCAGCTGTCAGCCACCTGCTCACCAGCTTTTCTTTGAGCAGGAGTGCGGGAGCCTGGCCCCTAGTATAAAAGACTGGAGGGAAGTGGAGAGAGGGCGTGGTGCGTTCAGTGCCTCCTGCCTGGGCCATTAGCTTCTCAAAGCGACCCAGGTGCCCATCCTGTGCCCCGTCCCACCCCACCTAAGGTCCTGCTCAGCCCTGTTCCAGCAGCTGTCCCTCCTGTCGGCCTTTTTGTCTCAGGAGCACCTGGCCTTCCCCTACTCAATGCAGCGCCTGTCCCAAAGCCAAACTGGCTAGCAGCAGGCTGAGCAGAGGGATTCTGGGGCTTCTGCCTGGTTTCCCTGCCCCTCCACCGGGACACGTGCAGCCTATGCTGTAGGCCCTGAGCAAAGTCTTTGGGATGTCCATGCTTGTGGGTTGGAGAGAGGAGGGGAGTAGAGGAGCAGGGAGATGCTCCCTAAAGCTGTAGAAGAAGACACTACCATGTACACATTCACCACCAATGAAGAAGAGGAAAGGAACAGACCAGAGGCGAGTCAGTAACACACCCTGCAGGTACTGAGTTTGATCAGAGAACTCAGTGGGTGGGGGGAGGAAGCACAGTCCACAGTCGGTTCTTAGGGATTGCTGCTATTTAGGAAGCACTTACGACATGCCTGCATTCTCCAAGCAACACCGTGTTTAAGCTTCACTGCAGCCCTCTGAAGCGGGCATGGTTCCCAATATTACAGAAAAGGGGGTTGAGGCTCTGAAGGGTCACTAATCCAGTTCTCCAGGTGGATGGTGGGATGGGATTGCAGACCACCTGTGTCTGACCCTGGCACGAAGTTCTGATTTATTCATGCCTTCTGCTACCTCCTGTGCCTGAGTTTGGCCTTCCTGGATGAAGACCCACGGCTCTGGTTGCGTGTCAGTGGGTGAGGGTGGGTCGGCAGGGGCAGAGTCTAGCTTTTCATCTGTTGTTCATTCTCCCTCCCTTTTTACCTAGACTATAAGCTCTCAGAGGGCAAGAGTCAAGTCTGATACTCTTGGCTGGCAGCTCTCTCTGTGCAGGGGACTTATAGGATACATGATTGACTCCTGAATCTTCTGTGCTGACTCAAGGTGACACTGGGTGGTACTTCCTGTGCAAAGATGCTATCCTGACCTTCTGTCTGTAGGGCTTTAATATTAGGTAGTTTTTCCAATTGGGACCCACTCTCTCTCCTAATCACCCTTAAAACCTTCAGCAAATTCCATTGGAAGATGAAGGCCTTGCCAAGGGGAGGTCTGTAGCCTTGGGAAGAGCGAGGCTCCTGTCCCTGAGCCTGTGGGGCCTCTGAGAAAGGGTTTTACAGGGCCTGTGTGACATGAAGACACACACATCTGTGACTCCTGTGAGCCTGAGGGCAGTGAACAGCTGGTCTGCCGACGGCATATTTGCTTGGTAATTCTAATTTTTATTTGAATGCCCATCTGCCCCTCCACTGACATCATGGGGCAGCTGCAAGTCTTATTTTTCCTTCCTGTTGCATGTGCCTGCGGCATGGCCTTGCACTCAGGGATGATTAAATGGCTCTGTGGGTGGCCTCACTCTGGTTAGTGTGTGCATGGGGTGGGGTAAGGAGCAGACTGGGCCAGAGGGTCGATGGGAGTGGAGCCTTGGAAACAGGCTGCCCTGAAGCCCAGAAAGATTCGCCTCCTCTATAACAAAACAGTCAGCCCTGGGCATTAAATGGCCAAGTGACTCATCATCTAGAACCAGGGTTAGATGTTTCCATAATGTCTCAAACATTCCAGGCCCAACACAGGACCCAGCAAGTGAAAACAGGTATATACAGTGCCCAGCACCTTCAGTAAACAGGAGTTCTTGTCTCAAGCTAAGACTGTAGAGTATAAAGAGTTTCCTCATTACTCTCCTTGCCCCCCACACCCCTGGCCCCCACATTTTCCTCACCTTCTGTTCTTTATAGCAGTCCTGAGTTCAATCCTGATTCTGGTTATTGAGTAGCTGTGTGATCTTGAATAGTTTTTATTAACCTCTCTGAGCTGCAGCCTCCTCACCTATAAAATGGGCCCAGCAGTTCCACTCCTAGATATGTAAATCTCAGAATCACTCTTATACAGGAGCACTAGAAAACATGCACGAGAGTGTTCTTAGCAGCAGTGTTAGCAATAGCAAGACTGGATACCATACAAACGACCCTCCTAAGAAGAATGGATACATTGTGGTACATTTGCATAATGGAACATCATATAGCTGTGAAAATGGACAGATGACAGAGATGCGATAGTAATCATGTGGATGAATCTTAGCAAAATAATGTATAAAAAGGTAAGTTAAAATTTCATGAAAATTTAACTAAAACCAAAATAGACAATATGTTTTCAGGTTGCCATGTATATACAGTAAAACTAAAAAAGAACAAGAAAATTACAGAAGATGAAGTTGGCTCGGGTGAGGAGAGGTAGGCGAAGGATGGAAAGAGCATGGAAATAGACACAAGTTACCATCAGGCTCCTAATTCTTGGGTTAGATGCAGTTTCAAGGCTGTTCATCATGTCACTAAAATGAATGATTGAAAGAACACATAAATATTAAGCATGGACCAATAAGGATAGTATGAAATGAATGAAAGATTATAAAGATTAATTCAATTGTGTGCACTGAAGTCCATTAACAAATATGATGTAGGGATTGCAGGATTGCTTTGAATGAGATAATGTACGTCACAACCCACTAATACACTGTCTGTCATCCAGTAGGTGCTCAAAAAATAAAGTTTATCTCTCTATTCTCCTTGCCAAGCAGGGACCTTACCTTAGCCCCCTTATCTCAGGATTCTTAGTGACTTGATCCCTTGGGATTTAATCCTAATTCCCTTCCATTTCTTCCCTCCCTTTCCCTACACTCTTATCCTTCCCCAGAGTAAACAAAGTTTATCTAGCCTATGCCACAGAGCTATGGGGACAATATACATGAAAAGGCTTTGAGATTAACTGCCCCTGATAAATTGTTGTTTTTCTCTGTACCCTGCATTCTATCAGTGGAAGAAAAGGGCATACACAAGTCTTGAGCCTGGGGATCTCCTGGTCCTTTGCAGAGGCTCACCCATGGGTGGAAGGGACACACAGACACACTGTTGGTGTTCATAATGGAGAGAGACTGATGTGATCTATGATACTCTAGGAGGATGCTGGAGGAAGTGGCCTGAGATGGCACCTGTAGACTAATGGAAGAAACCTTGGACTTGGACTTGGAGCTGTAGAACCTAGGTTAGAGTCTTGACCTTCCCATTCAAATGTGGGCTTTTCTTATCTGTATAAAGCAACTTGAAATGTAAACTAAACACACACACACACTCATACCAAGGCAAGGCTTGACACAGAGTGGACATTCCAAAAATGTTTGCCGAATCTGAACCCCATATCCTCTCTGGGACCTGAGGTTTCCTCTGGGGGATTGATTGGTACACTCTATCTGGAGCGAGAATGACTTCATCCAGATTTGGCAGAAAAGTGTCACTTTGAGTTTTAACACTGCTATATTGGTGAGACAGGAAGGTGACATTTGTCATGGGTTTGGAAGCAATCTCCTGATTCCCATCCATGCCTCCCGAGCCCTGTATTCACTAGGACAGGACATCTGGAAAAGATAAGATAAACCATATGCATAAGTGCCTCTTTCCTTGACTGCTGTGTCAGATAGAACCAAGGGAAGGAAACAACCAGAGCAGACCTGAATGGGAAAGGCAATCACTGAAAGCAATTCCGGGACCCCTGATAGTTATGGAAATTGGAGAGAAGGTTTGGGGGTACTGGTGATCTGACCACCCATAGTCTTTTAAAAATTATTAGGCTTGTCCTGAGAAAGTTATCTTCTTTGACCCCAAAAAGTGACTTAGCCCAGCTTAAAGCATGATTCAGTCTAAGTCTGTAAAACAGACAGGAAGTCTGGGGTGAACTCTGCCACATTTTTTCAAAACAGAGATATATCGAACACCCATTATGTGCTAGCTGTGGTGTTAAGCTTTTTATAGACTTAGAAAGAAATCTTCACAGTCTCTAACCATTGAATGTCTCCAAATATTCATATTCTAGATAAGAAACAGACTTGCCACAGTTTCTTAGATCAGATGGGGTCACTCAGAGAGAAATAGTGAAAATGTGGCTGCAGAAGCCAGGAGTGGGGGTGGAAGTGACTGATGGAGGTGAGTGTTG
Organism: Tarsius wallacei; assembly: GCA_963574415.1. Taxonomy (NCBI): domain Eukaryota; kingdom Metazoa; phylum Chordata; class Mammalia; order Primates; family Tarsiidae; genus Tarsius; species Tarsius wallacei. The sequence goes on from CAUYQG010132947.1 coordinate 17,275, forward strand.
CCCATTGCCGCAGACAGGAAGTGTGGGCATCCTGTATCTATCTAGGGTCACCTCTGCCTGTCTAACTCAGAGGCGGGGGTAGTGTCTGCGGATTTTGATCAGAGTGCAGTTATGGGACTCGGGATGGCGGCCCTGGATGTCCCGTGTCCCAGTTAGAAATATCCCCTCCATTACTGATCTTTCCACACAGTCCATCCTGTCACACCACGTGGCCACTAATGTTTGCCCATCACTTCAACTGCACTCATACTTAGCTAAAGAGATAAAGCTTGGTGGTATTTTGAGCATCAATTGGAATTTTAGGGGGAGGAAGGGCTTGCAAAGGGTTCTTTGGGTGCCCTTTTCACCATACCGGAGGGGCAGAATTTTGTCCCAGTTGACAATGGAGGGGGGCTTGCCTCCACCTCTCCCTACCCTCCCATATACTTGAAACTCAGTTATTTACTTGTTTTTATGTCTTTGTGGGTAGGGAAGCCATCCAGGAGCTCTTTTTTTGAGATAAGGTATGTGAAAGTGTTTTATAAATAGTAAAAGCTTACATAAGTATAAGGCAATGCTTTTATTACCGCTTCCTATGGAGCCTGCAGAAGGAAGCCTCTGATCTCACTCCCAATAGGAGCCTTTCACCATTCACTGGAGCCTGACCCAGATTGGACAGCAGGAAGACATCTTATGTAAGATTTGGTTAAACTGAATAGGCCCCTCTTTTCCAGACCAAATTTGGTTTGATCTACTCCAATTAAACATTTTTATTAAGTATTCACTATGTGCCCAGATACTGTGCATAGCTAAAAAAAATAAAGAAGAATAGTACATGTGTGGTTCCTGTCCTCAAGGAATGTACGGTCTAGTGGAGTGACTAAAAAAAATTGGGAATCTTCTATTAAATAAAATTTTAGGCTGGGCGCAGTGGCTCCCACCTGTAGTCCCAGCACTTTGGGAGCCAGGGCGAGTTTTTTGCTTGAGCCCAGGAGTTTGAGACCAGTCTGAGCAACATAGTGAGATCCTGTCTCTACAAAAAAAATCAAAACATTAGCCGTGCATGGTGGCATGCCTGTAGTCCCAAGTTACTCAGGCTGAGGCAGAAGGATTGCCTGAGCCTAGGAAGTTGGGACTGTGGTAAACTGTGATCATGCCACTGCACTCTAGTCTGGGTGACTGAGTGAGATTCCAATCCACCCCCAAATTTTACTTAAAACCCCAATGCATAAAATGAAAAGGGAGCTGCCTTGATTGAGACACAGGTAGAGGGAGGGAGAGACAAGGGAGGAGGGGAGGAGGAGGAAGCTCAGGTGCTGTTGGCTGGATCTCACCATTTCCCCTCAAGGTCCTTCTGGGGCTTCTCAGAAGTCAGTTCAAAAAGCAGTCATTTCCATAAAGCTTTCAGAAGAAGACAGTAGAGTATTTTTATGGTTGGGAATAGGCAAAGATTTCTTAGGACACAAAAAGCACTCAGCATAAAAGAAAAAAAAATTGATAAGTTAGATCATATCAAAATTTAAAACTTCTTCTTATCAAATGACATCGTTAAATAGGGAAGCCAGACTGAAAGAAGATATTTGCAATACATGCATCTGACAATAGATGTGTACCAAGATATGTGAACTCCTACAACTCAACACAAAACAAACACAATGCTATTTTTAAGATTAATCAAAAGATTCACACAGACATTTCACAAAATAATGTACATAAATGTCCAATAAACCAAATTAAAAACCAGTAAACATCATTAATCATTAGGGAAATGCCAATTAAGTAGCTTGGCAACAGCTTTCCTGGTAAATGGTGGTGCCAAAATTTGAAGCAGCCTAGGCCCTTACCAGTCCCATGGATGCCCAAGTGCATTTTCCTATTTTAGTAATAAAATGTTTTCTCATATCCCTTCTCTGCTTCCACATTATTTTTGTCTACAGCACTAATGCCGTGAGGCTACAGTTAGATTTCCATAGATGTCAATGGTTATGTAATTCTTCACTTATGGCCCTGGAGGCCTCTTTTCTAAGTTCACAGATGACATATTAATATTTCTCTTTGCCAGGGAACAATCTCCTAGCGAGCTGTGGTAACAGCCCTTTGTAAACATGCAAACCCACATTACTATTAGTATAGCACCATAATGGCCCTCTGCTGCCCATAAACAGATGCCCATGTGTAGGATAAATGACAGCCAGAAAGAGTGCCAAGAGACCCCTGTTTTATGCTATAAGAGGCTCCTTCAGGGACTAGGGAAGATTTGGAAAAATAAAACCCACTGTGAGGTTCAACTATAGATCCACTAGAATGTGTAAAATAAAAATCCAGATAACAAAAAGGGTTGGCAAGGATGTGGCATGACTGAAATTCTTATACAGTGCTGGTGTGAATGCAAAGTGGTACAGCGTACTGTAGAAAGCAGCTTGACAGTTTCTCATAAAGCTAAATATATACCCACCGTATGGCCCACATATTCCACTCACAGGTCTGGAAACATATGTCCGCAAAAAGACATGTATGCAAATGCTCATAGCAGCTTTAGTCACAATAGGCAAAAACTTGAAACAACCCAAACAAGCAAGACAATGAATAAGAAATGGTAGCGCAGTCAAACCATGGAATTCGACTCAGCAATTAAAAGGGATTCAGGCAGGGTGAAGTGGCTCACTCCTGTAATCCCAGCACTTTGGGAGGCCGAGGGAGGAGGATTGCTTGAGCCCAGAAGTTTGAGATCAACCTGGACAAGACAGTGAGAACTTATCTCTACCAAAAATTAGCTGGGCATAATGGGGGACACCTACAGTTCGCCCGACTCGGGAGGCTAAGGTGGGAAGATCGGGGGAACTCAGGAGTTTGAGGCTGCAGTGACCCGTGATTGTGCAACTACACTCCAGCCTGAGGGCGAGACACTGACTCAAAAAAAAAAAAAAAGAGAGATGCACTATTGATAAATATACCAGCACAGATAAATCTTAAAACAAACTGAGTAAAAGAAGCTGGACACAAAAGACTACATTCCGTATGATTTCATTTACGCGAAATTCTACAACAGGTAACTGGTTGGGGGTGGGGCAGAAGCAGGAAATTGGGAAGGGACACAGGGAACTGTCTGGGGTAATGAAAATGTTCCCTATTTCAATAGTGATGCAGGTTAGATGGACAAATGCATTTGTCAGAACTCCTCGAACTAAAACTATTACAATAGGAGCATTTTGTTCTATGTAAATTATATCTCAGTACAAAATGTTAGGCAATGACATTCTGGAAAGGTAAACTGTAGAAACAATAAAAAGATCAGTGGTTGCCAGAGGCTTCAGAGGGAAGGGAGGGATGAATGGGCGGAGGCCAGAGGATGCTTTGAGCAGTGAAAGGACTCTGTGGAATACTGTGATGGTGGGTACCTGCCACCCAATAGAATGAACAATGCCAAGAGTGAATGCTAATGTAAGTGATGGGCCCTGGGGGGTGATGACATGACAGTGCGACTTCATGAGTTGAAGCAAGTGCACCCCTCTGGTGGGAAATGGTAATAAATGGGGAGGCTGTGCATGTGTAAAACTAGGAGGTGTACGCGAGTACCTGTACCTTCTGCTCAATTTTACTGTGAACCTAAAATTGCTCTAAAAATGAATAGGTATGATGTGGTGGCTCACGCCTGTAATCCTAGCACTTTGGAAGGGTGAGGTGGGAGGGGGAAGATTCCTTGAGCCGAGGAGTTTGAAACCAGCCTGGGAAACATAGTGAGACTATCTCTATTTTATTAATTTCATTTTTTAATGAAAAAAACTTTAAAAATAAAGCCTAATAAAAAAAATTAGGCAAATAAATCTCTAGTTTCTGATGTCAAGAGTTGAGACTTTTCTGCACCCTTCTCTTTTAAAAACAACCTACAATGCAGAAAAATATGACTTACTAATACAACCAAGAGAAAAATCACTCAACTGAAACAGACCCAGAATTGACAGGGATGATGGAATTAGCAGACAAGGACAGTAAAACAGCTATCATAAATATATTCAGAATGCTCAAAGAAAAACATGAACATTAAAAAAAATGAAAAAAAACCCACAAGCAACTAGTAGAACAAGAAATGGCAAAATAAACTTTAGTTCAGTGAAACTAGATAACATCTGTAACTCACAATGCTACATGGAGACAGAAAGCAGGTGAGGGAATGACAAATGACTCACTAGAGAGGATGGACAAGCCTGAGCCCAGGGGGAGGGAGGGGGAGGAGGGGGAGATGGAGGGATGAGGGGCTGCTGGTTGATTGGCAAGAGATGAGTCGTTTGCCTCAAAAGTCCTGGAAAGGCTCAGGTACCAGAGGAACCAGCAGGAAGATGGGTGAGGGGGAGACAGGACTATGTGAGCGTCTGCGGGAAAGCATTCACTTCACCCTGCTTCTCCTCCCCTACAAGACCACCTGAGTGGCCACACAAACTCTTCTTTTCACTTTTCTATAAAACTAAACTTTTCTAAAGGCTTAAGGTTTGGGAAATCCAAAGCCAGGAAGATCTGCAGGCTACTTTTGCTTTTCCACTCTGTGCAATACTTGACTGACAAAATAAGAGACAGAGTCAGCTATTTGCTTGAATGAAGGGAAAGAGGACATTTTAGGTAGGAAAAAAATAAGTTAATATCGCCAAATATCATCTAGCTACTCACACATGCATGTGTATCGTACATTTTCTAGTATCATATCTTATGCAGTATTTCCCATGGATACATCTGGCAGGTAGTGCAGGCACGATTATTCTTTACTTTAGTGTGGATAAGGGAAACTGAGGTACAGAAAGGTTACATGGTCACACATCATGTTACTGGCTAAGCATAACAACAGCCCTGATCTCTGGCTCCAAGGTCAGCGTTCTTCTACTATTCAATGGTATCTGCTTATTGCTCTTCAGAACTATGTGCAGACAGACAAAAAAAGAGAATACGCTGGATGATCCCATTTACACACAACTCTTTAAAATTTAAATTAATCCACAGTGACAGAAAGCAGATCAGTAGTTTCCCGGGATAAGAGGGCAGGGAAAAGGGGAGCAGGGATTATAAAGAGGCATGACAGACTTTCTGGGTAATGGATATACTACTCACTGTTTTGATGTGACGATTTGACTAGGTGTTTATAGATGTTGAAACTTATCAAATTGTTCACTTTAACCACGTACAATTTATTATTTATTGGTTATCGCTTAATAAAACTATTTGTTTTAAATGAGCAGAAATTACTTACTGAGAGTTTCTACAACATTTCTACCTTTTTAACCCTTATAGGACACCTAAATATATGCTAGACATATAGAATAATATAGGCTCTGCCTTCATGAAGATGTGCTTAAAGAAGAGGATTTCAAAAAGAGAAGAGAACAAACATTTATGAGGCATCTAACATATTATCTTATTTGATCTTCACTAAACCCTGCGTGGGATGGATATTATCATCATATCCATTTTACTGGTAAGGAAAGTATCAAGCCAGTAATAGCTGGGGTTTGAGGGAACCAGAGTTCACACCCCGTTTTTCCACCCACTTCCTGAGTTCTGAACCCTTTGACACAGGAGTCAGACATCCGATGATGAAAATGTTAGCTTTATTACAGATAAAAGCTGGTTTCGAGGGCTTGGCTTGAAGCCAAATGCTGCTGAATGGGTCTGCTAATAGATTCTCCTGAATTGAACTTAACTCTCAAATTGCAGACTTCCCCTCAGGCTCCACTAGACCTTCCACAGAGCAGGGATTGCAGGTTTCCTGGGGACAGGCCACACCTAAAGAGAAGCAGGCACATCCAGTTCCTTTTTCTAAACGCACCAACCAATGAATTGCTACTTCCAAGGTAGGACTGGTGAAATTTGGGGAGAAAGTTGTGGAGAGAGGCTGTAGGTATAACTTTAGGGCAACCCCTGCTTATGAAAACACAAGACTCAGAAATAACTGTTCCCCTGAACAGTCAAGTGGGCTTCAGACCCAGGTTCACATGCCAAAGTGAAGCTTACTGATACACCACACCAGTGGGCTTTGTTCTAAAAGCTGCGTGCAAATTCATTTCTGTGCAGAATCCTAAATTGAATAGACTAAGGACCATTTGATTTGGAGGAACTCAGGGGTGAACGTTTTGTTAATGGGATAACCATATGTGTGTGTGTGTGTGTGTGTGTCCTATATATAGGAGAGAGAGAGAGAGAGAGAGAGAGAGAGAGAGAGAGAGAGAGAGAGAAGAGAGAGAGACAGAGAGAGTTGGGGTCTCACTCTGTCGCCCAGGCTGGAGGACAGTGGCATGATCCAGCTTACCACAGCCTCGACCTCCTGGGCTCAGGTGATCCTCTCGCCTCAGCCTCCTGAGTAGCTGGGACTACAGGTGTGCACCACCATGCTTGCCTACATTTTTGATGTTTTGTAGAGATGAGGTCTCACTACGTTGCCTAGGCTGGTCTCAAACTCCTGGGCTCCTCCCTCCTTGGCCTCCTCTCTTCTTGGCCTCCTAAAGTGTGCTGGGATTACAGGCATGAGCCACCATACCCAGCCAACCTTCTATATTCTTCCATTATTTAAGTAATTTTTGGGCACCTACTCTGCAATAGGCCCTGAGCCTATCACTGGGCAGGCTAGGTTAAAAACCCTGGGCTCTGTCCTCAGGGAGCTCAAGGACTCATCAGCCACCCCAAGTTACAGCTCTGGCCTCAACTGCCTTTTTTTGGCATATCTTCCACAGATTGATTTTGTCCGTGTCTCCTGTTCCCAACAAATAGGATTTCTCCTTGTGTCCCTCACACACACACCCCATTCCCTTACTCATCCCTTGCCTCCACTACTGCTTCTACTAACTGCCTATACCCAGAATCCATCCGATTAAGTGGAACTGTTTGAACATCTGATGTGTCAGAACGGTCAGCTGTAGAGCTACGAAGAGGAATAATGTCTAGCTACTGGAGGTCACTTTGGCCTCTACATTTGTAAATTCTGTTCAGCCTTCAAGGTCCGCTTCTTCCGTGAAGCCTTCTCCATTTTCTCAGCCAGCTGTAATCTCTGATATTTGCCTCTTTGGAATATTTGAATTGTAGCTTTGAAAGACGCTTTCACCTGCAGACCGGGGACTCCTTAACCACACCTGCTTAAGGGAGCACAATGGGAATATCCTTAATTCCATGACTTGCCCCTATAGCTGGGTCCCTGAAAAGTGACTCATTCCCTTGTCTAAGATTTTGCTGCCAAGCACACCATGGGCAGGAAAGGACATACCCAATGGATGGCAGAGGCCACCATTTGCTTGGCCTGTCCCTGTTCCTTGCTTGGCTACCTCTTACCCATCAGTTCACTTTTGCCGACACAGCAAAGGAAGACCTTCCTGTGGCCATGGTTACTGATCCTCTCCACCTCTCCCTTTTCTGCCTCCCACTGCAGCCTCTGCACTTCAAGCTTGAATGAACCCCAGCCTCAGATGCCCCCACCTTTTGCCTCCAACCCAGGGTCTCAGCCACTCCGGTCCATTCTTCCATCCCATTCCACAACCCTAACCTTTCCTCCAGGACGCTGAAGCTGCTCTGTCCTGGGCCCAGAGCCAGATTACATTTCAGTGCAACCCTAGGGACTCCTTTGGGTTTTTCCAGACTTAGACTCATCAAATGTCTCACCAGACCAGGAAATACAGTCAAATCTTTTTCGTCTGCTGTCTGTCAGGCGAGAAGTGGGGATAGCCCCCTCCCTCTACTATTAAACATTTTTTGACTTGCAACAGAAATTCAACTCAAACCAGCATTAATAAAAGGAAGTGGGAGTCCACTAGACCCATGTGGAATCTGTGAGCAGAAACAGGAAGTAGAGCCCTAAGGAAGCAGAAGTCCTGTCTCTCTTCTTTCAGTTTCTCTCTGTGTACCAGCTCTACATTTTCCTCTTCTTGCAAATGGTTTTTCTGTTTCCCAGGTCACGTGGCAAAAAATGGCCAATAGTTCCCGCATTTACATATCAGTCTGAACACAAAGGCATCAAGAGGGAGACTGGCAGGGCTCAGCCTGTAATCCCAGTACCTTGGGAGGCTGAGGCGAATGGATTGCCTGAGCCTGTGGGTTCGAGATCAGCCTGGCAACTTGGCGATAAATAAAAAATTAGCCAGGCATGGTAGTGCGCGCCTGTAGTTCCGGCTACTTGGAAGGCTGAAGCGGAAGGATCGCCAGAGCCCAGCAGGTCGACCCTGAGGTGGTGGTGAGAGTGCCACTGCACTCCAGACTGGGTGATAGAGTGAGATTCCAACTAAAAAAAAAAAAAACAGAGGGAGACTCTTCTGTCTCTCAGTCTCAAGTCCAAAACTCGCAGGCACAGCTTGATGTGGCCATTCTCACTCTGCTCAAGAAGGAGAAGTCACATTATTCGAATACAGCCGCTTTTGCCGCAACCATGTGGGTGCAGGAAGGGAATCAGAACTTCCCAGGAGAAGGATACTGGGGCCAAAATCTAAAAGGTGTGACCCAGACCCTCTCATGAAATACATTTTTACAGCCACCTCCTCCAGGAAACTGAACCCCTCCTTGTTCTGCCTCCGCCACCAGGATACCATTGCTGGTATCATGCTTATTTATAGGTAGGTGTATCTTGTATTCTACTCCCTACCTCTCCTGAATGTCCAGCTCAGGGGCAAGCTTACAGTTGTTTGGACATCGTCTCCCCACCCCCCCAGGGCTTATCCAGTGCCTGCACTAGGCAGACTTATCTCGTGTCTGCTGAGAGAATATAAAGCTTACATGCATCAGTGAGACAGAAGTTCTGCAGGACTAGTTTCCTAGAATAAACAACAAGACTAATGTCTCAAGAAAGGTAGCTGTAACGGTTTCTTTCTCTGAGACCCCACTGAGAAAATCAGGGTGCAGAGAACTGTTAAAGCCTGCCAGAACCAAGATGGCAACTAATTTGCCTGCTACCTGACCTGGTCTCTCATTATACGCTCATTATAATATATTAACATGCTAAATGATACATCCTCCAGCATCATGACAGTTCCCTGCCCATTTATACTCACAAACTGGGAGGAACTCCATTTCTTAGAAATCGCCATCTCTTCCCCAAGAGATCCATAAGCATCCCACCCCTTGTTTAGCATATAATCAAGAAATAACTATAAAAATAAAATCCCATTGTAATACAGCTGCTGTCCTTTCTATAGACCATCCCAGGCTTCTCTGCCTATGGAGTAGCCTTTGACATTTCAATACATTTGCTTTCATTTTCCAACCAAAACCTCAGTGATGTATAGGGGCTGCTCTGCTTATAGAGAAGCTTTCTTTCTATTCATCTTTTTTTTTTTTAAATAAGCTTTCACCTTACTGTGGTAGTTCACTTTGAATTCTTTTCCGTGTGAAGCCAAGAACCCACTTGTTTCTTGGGATGGACCCCAACTTTGAGGTCCCTGTCCTGTGTCATCAGGAATTTTTCTGGGCCCTTTATACATCAACCCATTTAATCGTTGAAATAAACCCATGGAGTAGGAACATGTGAGGAGCCCAAGGAAGGTATGTAACTTGTCCATAATTGGCAGAGCCAGAATTCAAACCCAGGCAGTCTAGCACTCTGGTCCGGGCCCCTGACCAGTTGACTCTGCCACCTCTCCAATAGCATTTGATGAGTTTCTATTCTGCTCCTCAGGTTTTTTCAAGGAAGCTGAATCTATAGGTACATATGAGCAGCGGTACCCCTGGAGAAGAAGGGGAAGTAGGAATCAGGAAGTACTTGGTTCTTCCAAAGTGGAATTGGCTACTCCCTCTTTTATGCCCACACCTTACCTCTACACAGGGAGCACCTGTAACGTTCCTTCACTGATCTGTTTACCTGTCTGTCTCACATACATGACCAGTAAGGTTTGTTTTTTGTATTTACTTAATATACTTTTATTTTAAATAAAAACATTACTGGGCAATTGGTTTTGAGTTATATATGTAGAAAAACATAATAAAAATTAGATACCTCTTATTACTTTCCCTTTGTCCTACCTCCCTTTCCTCAGAGGAAACCACTTTCAATTCTAAGTTATTCTTCTGGTATTTTCCCTATATTTGTGACTCACAGAGTATGCAATTCTCTCAAGTCATTATTCAGGCATTAGTTATAAACTTCGTACTCTAGTAACGAGGATTTTAAACCCATGTACTCTTTCCTCTTTTCTTCTTCTAATCTCCTATTCCCCCAATTTTTGGCTAACAAACATTGTTATTGTGATTGTATAAATATTGTTTACTATGAAGTCATGTAATATAGTTTAATCACATAAGGGAGGGAACCTTCCAAACCAGAATTTATTTGTAAAAAATGATGTATTTATTCTTACATGTTTAAACTTCAGTCATCTTCAAAGTACTCTCCGTTTGATGCAATACACCTATTGAGATGCTTTTTCCACTGCTCAAAACAGTTTTTTAACTCCTCAGGTTTGATGTCTTTTAGTTCTTCTGTCATTCTTTTGTTTCACCTCTTTCACATTGGCAAAATATTTCCCTTTGAGGACTTTTTTCATCCAGGGAAACAAAAAAAAGTCGCTCGGGGTGAGAGCAGATGAATAGGGAGGGTGGGGCATGGTAGTCAAGCTGTTTTTTGTCAAAAACTGCTGAACACTCAGTGTGGTGTAGGCAGGTGTACTTGTAAATCACCACCATAAAATGGGCAAATACATTGAAAGAATCTCAAAAATAAATAAATAAATAAATAAACCCATGGAGTAGGAACATGTGAGGAGCCCAAGGAAGGTATGTAACTTGTCCATAATTGCCAGCTAGTTGCTGGCAGAGCCAGAATCCAAACTCAAGCAGTCTAGCACTCTGTCTTGAGAGGTTGCTGAATGCAACCTCTCAAGACAATGCTAGTGGATACACTGATGCTGATGGGTTCCTAGAACACCTACCTCCAGGGGAAGCCTGTGCTACAAAGGGCCTGCTCTCCAAAAAATGATTCCATGAGGGGCTCCTCCCTCATATACATTCTTGCACACTTTTTTCCTGAAGTTAGTAATTGATTCTAATTTTTATTTGTTTAATTTTCTACTAGCACCTGACTAAGTCCTCCCCCATGTTCCCACAGCTCTGAAACAGTGCTCAATCACATATTCACATTGTCAAGCCTGTCAAATTATTTTTCCCCCTCTGAGTTACCTCTCCTGGAGCTCTTTGACCTCCTGTTCAGGATTGGTTTCTCTCTAGTTCAACTATTGTATGGCCTTTTCCCTTGCTTACTTCCTGAGAATTCCTTTCATCTCTCTCTTGCCTCCTGATTTCTGTCTTCCACTCTATCCTCTTTTTTGTTTTATGGTCTTATTTCAAAAAAATATATTTTCTATTTAGCTTTCTAAGAAAGCATATATGACAGATCATTTTTTTTGAGACTTTGACTGAAAAATCTTCATTCTCTGCTCACTTTTGATGGGCTGGTATGGAATTCCAAGTTGGAAATAATTTTCACTTAGAACTTTGTAACTGAACCTAAATTTGTTCTGCTAGCCACACAACAGGCAATAAGTCAAGAGAGAAGGAGTTGGAGCAAGGAAGGCAACTTTATTTCAGAGAGCCAGCAAACTGAGGAGATGGTGGACTAATGCCCTTAAAAACCACCTTAAGTCAGTACAAATTTCAGGCTCTTTTTGTGTTAAGGGAAGGGAGAAAAAGAGGAGGTTGGGGTCTAGAGGTGTCAGCAAGAGTCAGATGAGGTTGGGAAACTTCTTTGTCCTTGGTCAGATCACAATATTTCTATAAGTCTTTAACAAAACATAGTGAGTTGTTTACATATTTCCTCTTTAATCCCAGAGTGAATTTTGAAAACCACATGATTGCTGTCTTCGTGTTTTATGTCAGTGCACTAAAATTATCCTAGCCTACGTGCAGGAATGGGTACCGGTCCTTTAAATAAAAATGGAGTTAGTTATGTGAGTTACTTTGCTGTTTCACTGTTACAGCATTACTATGTGTTATCTTCTGTCTTCAGTGTTGCTAATGAGAAGATGGATATCATTCCAATTCCTTTTTATTGTTTGCAGTCTGTTTCCCAATCCCCTATCCTCTGGTCTCTAAACTTTTAGGAGCTTCTGTTTCCCAGGGTTCTGAATTTACAATGATGCAGAGCTTTTTACATTCAATGTGAATGCTTGGTAGCCCTTATCAGTTTAGAGACTGACTCTTTGAGAATGGTTTGCTTTTATTATCTCATTGATAATTTTCTCTCCAGCATTTTAATTAGTTAGAAATAAAACATCTTGGCTTTATCCTCCAATTTTCTTATCTATTCTTTCTTGTTGTTCTTTTCTTTCTTTTTTTTCTGACTTCCTGGAAGATTTCTTCAACATTGTCTGTGAACACTTCTGTTGATTTTTTTTTTTTTTTTTTGGTATCATATTTTAAATTTTCAAAAGGTTATACTTTTTCTCTGATTGTTCCTAAGAAAATATGAGGGGAACCCCCCAAAAACCTGGAATTATCTTTTGGAGGCTAGGCCCGTTGTAGTACAGGCTTCCCCATTAGGTAAGTGTTCTAGGAACCCATCAGCATCAATGTACCAGCTAGCATTGTTGTGAAAGTCTGCATTCAGCGAATTTTTTTTTTAGATTCTTTCAATGTGCTTGCCCATTTTACCATGGGTGATTTATGAGCACAGCTGCCCACACGATGCTAAATGTTTGGCGGTTTTTGACCAAAAACGGCATGACTCTGGTGTCTATTCACCCGATCTTGCCCCAGCAACTTTTTTGTTGTTGTTGTTTCCCCGGATGAAAAAAGTCCTCAAAGGGAAATGTTTTGCCAAGGAGAAACAAAAAATGGCAGAAGACTAAAAGCCATCAAAATTGATGAGCTCATAAACTGTTTTGAGCAGTGGGAAAGCATCTCAATAGGTGTACTGCATCAAACAAAGAGTACTTTGTGACTGAAGCTAAACATGTAACAATAAATACACAATTTTTAATAAATAAATTCCAAGTTTTTTGTGGTCTCGCCTCTTGTTTTCTTGTTTTATGAATGCAGTTTAAAAAATATATTTCTTTTTCTCTAAAGATGATAATGTTTTTTAAAAAATTTATTTACTTTTTTCTGTTTTCTGTTTCTCTTGGGTTCCTTTTCATTGTTTGTTTCTATCTTTCTCTCAAGTTTGAGGCTTTGCTCTAAGGTCTAGTGGTCCTTGGCTATTCACTCACACTTAAAAGTAGTGCACTAGGAATGTAGCTGAGGGCTCTGTGTGTATGAACAGGACTTTCAGAGCTACTGGCTGGTTTTCTCCATGGGGAACCCCACATGTCAGCATCTGTGAGTATCCTCTCTGGAGTAGTTTGGTCTTTGTATTTGAAAGAGATTCTGCTGGGCTGAGACAGGAAGGAATGAACAGCTTCTGGATAATCAAAGCTTGGGCCTGTTTTCCAGGGGACTCAGCAAGACTCTAGAGAGAATTGGTTGGGAGGGCAAGGGCTTCATATACTGCAAAACGTTCCTATCGACCAAGAGAAATAACGAAGCCACAGAGACCTGCTGGACCTGAGAGACATGTAGACGGGGAAAGGCTATCTTAGCAGAAACTTGAGTGGATAAAAGACCAAAGACCAGAAGACCATCCACACCCACTCCTCGGTGTCTTGGTCTTGTGCCAAGAAAGCCTCATAAACCTGGCACCACTTGTGGAAGGGGAACTTGGGAAGGTCTGATTCCTTATTTTGCCTTTTTTTTTTTGGCCTCTCTAGCAGTCTAGACAATGAAGGCTCTGATTGAGAAATCAGGTTAAGTTCTAGGAAATAAAGAAAATGATTTGTGGACTGGGATCCATAACTGGTATGCATACATTTTCATATAAATGAATGCCAAGTATATTAAGTAATAATATTCCTAAAACAAATTCCTAGGCTCCAAATGCAGGAGTTCTGGAGAGGATTCTTAGGCTCCCTGGCTGCTCTCAGCCTCTGTATTCTGGCTCTAGCCCCCTCAGTCATTGGAGGAGGCTGAAGGATGTTTCTACCCTGCACCACTGCAGTTGTATATCATCTGGGAATCCCTAACCCCAACAGGAAAGTTACAAATTGCAACTGAAACTGTTGACATTCCTGGGGTGAATTTCAGTCCTTCAGTTCAGGAAGCGCACATGTGATGTACACATGCATGCACACACAGAATGGGTTCCTAACTCACACGATCATGCAAGGGATAGGGGGAGATGGGGAAACCAAGCTCACTTTCTGCCCAATCCCTGCCCAGAGGGCTCTAGGGAGGGCCCCAGTGCCTCTAGAGATGTAGTCACAGTCCTGCACAGGTGTCCAGGGCAGGTGTCTGATAGTTGCAGAAAGGCAGTGTAGAAAAGAGAGGTAGAGTCAGGGCAGGGAGGCACACAGGAAAGACACTGAGAGGGACTGGACTCTCCCCCAAGCACCTGTGAGGAGCAACCCTCCTCCATCTCCCCAAGAGTCCTAGTGCTGAGGCAACATGTCACCATATTTTCAGCAATTCTGCTAAGTTGTGTCTCAGAGAAGTGAGAGAAATCTCCAGAGGTTTGCAAGTTTGATTCACACCTAACACGGCAGCAGTCTGCTGCCAGAGGAAACACTTCTGTGTAGACTTTCACAGCATCCAGAGACAGTCTTCAACCTTACAGCCATTTTGCTTGTCATGTTACTTGGGCCTTGGGGGAAAGTGTGAATGATGCAATGCCAGCCCTCCTTGCTAGGAATGACTCAGGCGCTGGCACTTTGGGAAAAATAGAAACCTGACCCAGGGGAGGACGCTTAGCAAGCAGAGACAGCAACCTCTCTATCATACCCAGAGGTGAGATGCTTCTGTCTTCATAGATGCATGCAGATTGCAGTTCAATAATACCTTGAGCTTATCTCAAAGGGCCTTAAAAACAGAGTCTCATTAAAATCTTATGGCAATCTCATGAAATATACAAAAGGCTCTGTGCTCCATGTTGCAAAGAGAAAAATTGAGTCCTGAAAGGTTGGCTGGGTAGCTCATGATTAACCAGAAATGAAAAGGCCCCCAAATCTATATTCATTTGACTGCCTCCACCTCTCTTCCCCTATCTCCATTCTCTTTGACCAAATTACCCACTTTAAAGTACTAATTTATTACTACACTACTAAGTATATACATGCAACCTGATTAATAAACACAAAGAAGAAAATCTAATTCATAATACAAATGTCTTAGGGGGTGATCTTTCATTCTTATAAGGCAGAAAAAAGTATCGCTTCTTTTTCCACTTTATAAAATGATTCCTCCTGGGAGTCCATTACAGGCAAGACGCCCTAGTACATTTGAATAATGATGTATAAAGATCTTTGCTTGCCAAGAAAAGTTAAGAAAGGAGGGCAGTAAAACTCTAAGCTGAAATGTCTGGTTGTCAGTGAGAGCTGAAAAGCAGTTGGAGACCAGCCATGGTTTCCGAAATAATAGTGAAAGCCAATGAGTATGGAATCGATTCATCAACATACAATACACATACCGCATGCAACTTTAGGGGCCATATACATTTTGTGTAAAGTGAACCCTGCCTGCAGCAGTGTAAACCAAGAGGGGTAGAACCCCAGAGACCCTTTATGGAAACCTTGTGAATTCGGGGTCAGTAGGGTGATGGTGTCTGCCTTGACACAGATGGAGCCAAATGGCCTCCTAGAGCCCATCCGCCTGGGAGGCTGGGACAGCTGCAGTTGTCAGGGTGTCTGGAGGGGCTATAAGGGATGGGCAGGGAAGAGGCTGTGGTTATAAATCCAGATGGAGAAGACTGTCCCCTCCCTGCACATGTCATGGCCGAGATTCAGGAGCAGGGATCACGTCTGTGCTAATAATTTACCTGCCTTTCCTGTCACACTCCTTGGCAGGCAGTGTGTGCTCTTGAGAGCATGACAAGTCTGAGGTCAAATTTGAGGTCTGCCACTTTTTTTTAAAGAGATCAAGTCTCTCTATGTTGCCTAGGCCGATCTCAAACTCCTAAGTTCCGTGATCCTCCCTCCTTGGCCTCCCAAAGTGCTAGGATTGCAGGCATGAGATCTGTCACTTCTTAGTCCGGAGGCTGGAGAAGATTCCTAACCTCTCTCAGCCTGAACATGGATTGAGAAATTAATTACCTTGCAAGGGTAATGAGCCTTAGGAAGGCAGGTGTCTGTAAAGATCTGCATATCATAGACACCCAGAATTAGTAGCTATTATTTTTGTTGGAAGAGAGGCTGAAATCCTATCAGAAGGAGAAAAAAAGGCTGCCTTAGCCAGACTGGGTCGTGTGTGTTTGAGGGGACTTCAATAAAGAGTGGATGGAGCATCTGTCTCCCTCCCCCTCTAACCCCACCCTACCCTGTGCTCAGGTCTGCAAACTCAGCAGCAAAGGAATAACACCAAAGTCTGTGCATCTGTCTAGATCCAGCACAGCTTGAAATTTGCATCAGAAGCAGTGGGGCACCAATTAGGCACTGCCAGGAGGTGGTGATGCAAAGAAACGGGTGGTTGAGAATACACTTGGGTCAGCAGTGGCTGCCACATCCGGTTTGGAGGTGTCTGGGGAGTCCCAGCGTTGGTGTGGAGTGGGCTGTGGCATCTAGCCTTCAGAGTAGCATCTGTTGGAGCCTCATCAAAGCGGTTTTGGGGAGGGACTTTTGGCTGCCGGGCCTCCTTTGTTCTTGTCTGCATTCTGAGACTCCCCGAACGTTCTGTGGGCTACCTCAGACTCCTTAGATCATTTCTTTTTTCTTTTTAAGTTAGAGAAGGTCGAAACTTGATCAGCACCCCTCCCAGACTGTCTCAATTAAAGTAGTTCTCCTTTCGACTGTCTTCCTTTATGACATCAGTCACACTTGGTGATTTACTTTACCGATTTTAAACACGTTCATCGTCTGTCTTCCCTTCCAGGATGTACCCTATCTGAGGAATCTCATCTGCAGTGCTCATCAACCCCTCGCTGCCAGGCTCCTGGGAGCTGTGTGGGGACTGTAGAGGTTAAGGCCACCAATGCAGGAGCACACTGCCTGGCTTGGAACCATGGCTCTGCCATTGTGAGATGAACAGTCCCTAGATACAGTAGTGAGAATTAAACCAGTTGATCTATATGAAGGGCGCCTGACGCATAGTGTTTGGGAATGAATGCACTTTGGAGAAATTTGAATGAGAATAATGGCTGTTTTTTAGGATTTTAAGGTCACTGTCACATCACGTGGAATCCCCACAACTCTGAGAACCTAGGGTCAGGCTGAAAGTTTGCTAGATTAAAATTTGGGGTCTGTTGGAGCGCAGAGCTAAAGGCCCAGCCTTCAAGGTGATGCTCTACTTCAGAGTGCTTTGTGCCTCCCACGTGTTGTTATTATATAAGTCCCAAACCTGGCCCGCAGAGCCTGGGAAGTTAAGCTTCTCTGAAACCACTGAGTCATGGACACCCCACGGTGGCCTTTCGCCTGCTTTCTCCCCCGCCCGGCGCTGGCCTGCAAGGGCCAGCAGATGGCCACTGCTTCCAAGAAAATCTGCTCCCTGGGGAGCCTGCAGGAGCATCAGGGCGGAGCATCTCCCCTAACAGGCTGGAGATGGGCAGGCGACCAAACACTGCATTCCTGGATGACTGCTTTTTTGCTGGAAGGCGTGTGTTCCTTTTTCCGCGGCTCTTCCGGAGCAGAGGCTGGGGGCCATGTGAGCAGCCGAGTGTGTGTGTGTGTGTGTGTGTGTGTGTGTGTGTGTGTGTACTGCGCAAGCCGGCTGATGGTGCGACAGAGCCCAGGGCTGTGAGCCACAGATATTTGCTGCTCTATTTTAAGAGTCTCAGTCCTGTCTGTTTCCGAGCAGTTGTCACTTGGTCAGAGGAAAGGAAAAGCGGGGGCGGAGGCAATGAGGCCGGAGCCATGGGCACTCATTACTTCCAGCTGCGTGGAAATTCCCACTTTTCATGGAAGTGAAGCTTGGCCCCTTCCCCCACCCCCTACCCCAGCATGGAGTGACTCAGAATTCTTCGCTGGTCAAGAAGTCTTGCTCACTTCAATAACAAAAATAAGGACACTGCAACACTATTTGCATGGCATCTTAGATGGCTGAGAGCAGTTTGAAACATTTTTCTCCATTTGTGGGGTAAGACAGACATTATTATTTCCTATTTGCAACTGAGAAACCTGAGCACAGAGAGGGTAGTGACTGACTGTGGTCACACAGTTAGTTAATCCTAGAACCAGTCACAGAGACTGGATCTCCTGAGTTTTAAACTCTGCTGTAACTGGGCAAATAGCCATTTATCGTTCCTCCTCCTGCTACAGTGCCTCCCCTGTGCTATGGAGGATGAGGCATGGGGTGGGGGGACCGTGTGGAAACTCTGGTGACTTCCTAGATTGTGGTTTCTTACTCCTCCAGCCTCACTGATGGACATTCATGCGCGCAAACAGTTATTGAGGGCCCACTCTGTGCAGCATCAGTGGGAGGAGGTTTCTGAGCATGTAATTACAATAAAATGTGATGAAGTTGTTGGCAAATACACAGTATTAAGGAAACAGAGGAAAAGGTCATTCACATCGTTGGGGGCATGAGGAAGACTTTAAAGCTTCCCCCCAACTTTTAACTATAAAACTGTTCAGCATACAGAATAGTTGGGAGATGGGTACGATGCCACCTAGATTCAACCACTGTTAGCATTTGGCATATTGGCTTTCCCTCTCTTGATATGTAGGTAGGTGGATGTAAACATAGAGATGAATCACATATATGGAGACAGACAGCTGAAGCAGGAAGGAAGTGAGGGATGGTCATGCCTCAACATTTCACCATGCATCTTCTAAGAGTGAGGACTTTCAAAGAGGTGAATTTTGAGTTGGGTCTTGTCTGATGAATAGGAGTTTATGGGAAAAGCGGGAAGATCATTCCAAGTAGTGGCAACAATGTGTGCAGAGGCAAATGGGCGAGCAATGTGGAGTGTGTAGGGGAAAGGTTGCTGAGCGTGCTGGGGTCTGCTGCAAGAGGAGGTGAGAGCTGCTGACTGGGACCAGACTGTGAAGGCACTGGAACATCCTGATAAGGACTTTCAGTGTAACCCCTGGGGTGGTGAGAGATACTGTCAGCTTTGAACGAGGAGGATGACATGCCCTGATTTACCTTTATCTGAACCCAGAGCAGGTAGGATGGTTAGAATATGGAAGATGGGTTAGGATGTGAGAGGGTGAGAACAGTGGTTGTGTGGATGAGGGGAAGATTCCCGAGGTCAGGTGAGGGTAGATAGGACAGGAGACTGATTAGAAACAGGAGGAAGGATGAGGCGATAGAGTTGGGATGTTTGTCCCGCCCAACCTCATGATGAAGTGCAATCCTCAGTGTTGGAGGTGGGGCCTAGTGGGAGGTGTCTGGGCCATGGAGACATCCCTCATGATTGGCTTGTGCCCTCACCACGGTGATGAGTTCTGGCTGTGATCATTTGGGAGTTGGTTGTTTAAAAAGGATTGGTATCTCTCTTGCCCCTCTCTCATCATGTGACAAGCCATCTTCCCTTCATCTTCTGCCATGAATAGAAGCTTCCTGAGGCCTTAGCGGAAGCCAAGCAGATGCCAGCACCATGCAGAACTGTGAACCAAATAAACCTCTTTTCTATATAAATTACACAGCTTCAGGTGTTCTATTAAAGCAGCACAAAATAGACTAATACGTGAGAGATCACGGATGATGATTGACATTTCTTCCCAAAGCAACCAATAGATGTGGTAATGCCATTTATTAATGTCTCTAATCTAGTCAGATGTGGAGATGTGTACAAGACATTGAACTAATCGTGGACAAGTCTGAAGACATCTATATACAGGTGGAAATACGGATCTGGACCTCTGGTAGGGACCAGAGATATAAGGCATGGGGGGTAATCACCATAGACGGTAGTTGAAAAAATAGCAACTGAGTCTACAAGGCTGTAGCATGAGAAGAGAAGCAGGTTGAGGCCACAATTGTGAACAGTGCTGATATTGCATGGACAGACAGGAGATGAGGGGTGGGGGCATGGCAGAGGAAGAAGAGTCACTGTGGCCAGGCCTGCCTGGCTAGTTCCAGCGGGCATTAAATGAGGCCCTGTGTTGTGAAAGTCCACACTCCAGAGTAGGACTTGGTAGCTGCCAGATAAGTGGAAGTACCATTGTCAAAAGGGAGGGATGCTTTAGATAAAGGAAGTGGCACTCGAGTGACAGTGCCTGGTCTCCCCTTAAACTGTACTAAGGAAGCTGACAGTCTTTGTCCTCTGCTTCTTCTGACTCCTCCCAAGAAGTGAAGGAAGAAGTGAAGACCATTCACTTCTTGGTTAATTCTCTATTAAGTTATAAGAGAAAGCAAACATTCATTTCACAAATCTTGGCGCTGGGAATGTGAGTGTTTCAGAACTCAGGGCAAGAAAGAACTTTCTGTAACTCTGGGAGCTTGGGGCGGGAATCTGCAGTCTGCCGAGTGTAGCTAACTGTGCGGTAAAAAGAGAAGCAGGTAGCGGCCACAACTGCGAGCAGCACTTATATTGCACGGACAGACAGGAGATGGTGGGTGAGTGGGGAGGCAGACACTGTGATCAGATGATCCAGTATCAAATCATGGCACTGTCCTGTTCCTTCCATAATTTAAAAAAAAAATCTCTCTATGCCTCAGTTTCCCCATCTGTAAAACGACAGTTGGAGTACCTCCTTCAGAGGTGAAGATTAAACTCAGAGGCGGATTAATCACCATAAATGTGGAGCACAGAAGAAGTGTTCCCTAATTGTCAGCGACTGTCATTGCTCTTCCTGCAGCCAAGTTGTCAGGAAGCCTGGGGATTTGGATTCAGAAGGTTCCCTCGTGGCCGCACTTGAAGCAGCACAGCCAGAGGGCTGGTGGAGGAGGACTGGCTCTCCTGGGCTCAGTCACACAGCTCACCGCGTGTCCCCCCCTGCGCAGATGTGTGGGGCCCATTAGGGAGAGCTCATTTCTTTCTCTGCCGAACATCACGCACCCCCCGCCGTGCTCATCCCTCAGTCCACCTGGGCCTGTTTCTAGGACAGCTGCTGTGTCAGGGGGGCTGATGGCCTGGGCGCCTGTGAAAGGACCACCTGTTCCTGCTGCTTTCTCCTGCCCCCTCCCCCCCCCCCGCTCTGCCAGCCGCTCACACACCACACCACGTTTCCCTCTCTGCGCAGGTGTTGTGGGCACATTGTGAGAGGCACGTTCCCTTACAACCTGTCGCCATGTCGCCACATCACAGCTAGTGCTGGTGCTTTGTCAAGTCCCCCCGCTTTCCTGTGAAACTGCTTTTCTTCTGTGCCCCTGCACTGGCCCTCTGCACCCCCACACTTCACTGTCCCCATTCACATGGGGGCCCCTGGAAGGTGACCCCAAAGGAGGGGGAAGCTGAACAGAGGACAGGTCCTTAACTCCCAGGAGATGACAAGCCCCTCCCGTACCCCCCAACCTGACATCCCTGCACATGTGTGTCATGACCTCACGGTGGCGTTTGTTGTTCTTGGGGTCCTTGTGTCTCATCTGTGGCCTAGATAAGCACCTAGATATCCCTGACTAGGACAGGGTAGAGAAACGGCCTGAAGCCAGGGTCCAGCAGGAGAGCTGCTCGGAGGACAGGGGACGCAGCATCGAGAAGCGCTGGGTTTGCACCTTCTAGAAAGAATTGGGTTTCAATCCTGGCAGCCCCGTTTACAGGTAGATTACATGGGGGTAGATTACTTATCACTGATGTCTACTCTACAAGGGCCAGTGAGGCATTGAGGCCAGTGTCAGATCACGGAGAACCCTAAAAATGGTAGTTTCCTTTTTCTAAGATGGACCTAGAGCAGGGCCAGATGTTAGCCAGGCTTCCTGAGGCCATGTCAGACCTGGCCAAGGAAACACCCATATCACAAAGGCAGCTTTCCAACTGAGAAGAGCATGAAGTGTCTTTGGAACCAGGGTAGTATGACTTGCTGTTTCCCAAGAAATGAGAAGGAGGCACTGGCTACTCAAAGAAGCTTTCCTTTGCAAGGGTCTTTCGGTTCCTCACCCATGTATACACACACACACACACACACACACACACACACACACTTACTTCAAGAGTACTGTAAAACAATGCTTCCTCCCCACCTACTCTATATCCCCATCACCCCTGGACACAACAGTGAGGCTGTTGCAGAGTCTTCCCTAAGAGCAGTGTGTCCCCCCTGCCCATGACATCATACACCAGTGTTAGGGGGAGGAGGCGATGGTCAGAATCCCCTCTCCCTACTCCTAGACTAGGGGTGGCATCTGTTAGATTTCCTCTAGGGCTTCTTTCCTGGCTAGAGATAGAGACAGACTCGAGGTCTGTCTGAAATCCAAAAGTGCTCAGTCCTCAGCAGTCTGCAAAGGAAGGGGGGAATTGGAAACAAGTCTCACCTTTTAGCTACATGCAGATCCCGGGCCTCACCCCCCAGTTTCCCCCCTTCTACCCCCCCCCCATCTAGTCTTTCATTCTGACTGGCTTCTCAGGGCCTTAGGAGATTATTAAATGAGAAAAATCCACATTTTGATAAACCTCGTTTCTAAGTCTTAATGAGTAGAAGTGAAATGCTCTCAGAAAAATGACATTCATGACAAAGGTAAAGAAGGGGACAGGGGGTGTGGTGAGAAAGAGGAAGATGTGAAACGTGGGAATCTTGAGTAATTCTACTTTGGAAACGGCAATATTAGGAGGAGATGTGCCTGTGTATGGCCAATGATTTAGTTGTACTTTAAGGAGTGCAGCAACACGATGGTGAGGGGTGGGCGGAAATGTTTGCAGGTGAGAGTGGAGGCAGCCCGGCGCAGCCAGCACAGGGAGAGGTGGAGGACTCTGGGCACAGGCAGTCAGGAAGGGGTCAGAAGCCGGAGGCTGTAGATGAGGATGGTTGGGTTACATGGTGGGGTGGAGCAGACACTGCAGCCAGGCAGACAGGCCTGCTCGTGTTAGACCACAAAACAGCAAGCTCTGGGCTTAGGAAGAGCCAAGCCAGCACGTGAGAACCAAGAAAGCACAGACACCACAGGGCCAGGTTCCAGCCACCAGCACTCAGTTCCAGGAGGATGGGGAGGAACAAAGATCCTGGAGCCCAACACATTCCCAAGATTTTGAGAGCTGTAGGGCTGGCTCCCTTGGCAGCAGCCCCTGGGTTTCCTTCCAGTGGGAGCCAGGATCTTCCATGAGCAAAGGCAGATAGGAGAGCATGGGCCAGAAAGGGTGGCAGGGGAACTCTGGATTTTCCTGCAAACAGAAATAAGAACCCAGATCCTAAAGAGGGACTCTAGCAGAGAAAGGGGCTCTCCGCAGCCTCACTCGGGAACTGTATACACAAGGGACTGGGAAGTGAAGAA
Organism: Tarsius wallacei; assembly: GCA_963574415.1. Taxonomy (NCBI): domain Eukaryota; kingdom Metazoa; phylum Chordata; class Mammalia; order Primates; family Tarsiidae; genus Tarsius; species Tarsius wallacei. Next base: position 40,531 of record CAUYQG010132947.1, read on the forward strand.
GCAGAAAAATCCAGAGCCAGTGACAATACCACAGCTAAGGGCAAAGCCAGAAAGTGGAAAATGTGAATGGAGAGAAAGGAATGGAGTGACCAAGAAAGAGATGGTATGAGAAACAGAATTAACAGAAGACAGAAGGATGAGTTGCAATGTCCTACCATTATTCCCTGGGGAAATGCTTCATCCTCCTCATAGTGTGCCAGTTCTGAGTTCTAGAAAATACCACATGAAAGCTGACATGGTGTATGCTTTAGGAACACAGGCTCTGGGGTTGGACGGTTTGAGATTAAAACCTATCACAAGCACTTACGAGCATTGTGGCCATAGACAAGCTACTTAACGAATCTCTGCTGCAGTTTATGGAAAAACAAATTGAGATCCATATGGTACCCATCTTATACTTGTCATTGTGAGAATGGAAAGTGATACTTCGGGTCAAAACACACAGGACAGAGCCTGCACCTAGTGAGGGTTCCATACATGTTAGCTTTGATAATCTGTGTTGAAACGTAAGCCATCTACCCAGTCGATATTTGTGGAAGGTATGCTGAACTGAGCGTGGAGCGAGGGGATGAAGGTAAAAGATGACCAAGGCATTGGTTCCTACCCTCCAGGAGCTCACAGAGGAAACAGACTGGAAATTGATTTCATGAGTGAGTACAGGGCAACAGAGGCGTGAGCAAGGCACAGGGATGCTAGAGAAGGCATGGCCAACTCTGCTTGGAGATGGCATAGGGCCGAAGGGATTAGGGAAGGAGTGAGAGAAGAGAAGTCACTTGAGCCGGATTTCAAAAATAGGTAGAAAAGTCAAGAAGAGTCAACACCAGTTTATGGTTCTGGGACTAGTGGTTGCCTCTGCCTGGGGGAGGGATGGGTGGAAGGGGGCGTGAGAAAGTGATGGAAAGGTTTTGTGGCTTGATTGAGTACTGGTTACACGGGTGTATGCGTTTGTCAAAACTCATCTAACTGTACACTTCAGATCTGTGCATTTTTATCATATGTAGGTTACGTTTCTATATATAAGTAACATAACTTATTGGAAAATATTTTTTAAATGAGTAGGGCAGGGTGGGGAGGGACCTCCAGGTTGAGAGAGTCTCACACTCAGGGTTGGTAGGTATAAGGTGGCATAGAGTTTAGGGTGTGAGGCAAAGGACGTGAGATCAGGCGGTTAGAGCCTCAATGCCTTACGGGGGTGTCTAGACATCATCCTTCAAGCCCGAGGTTGGGGGAGGAAAGAGGAGAAGTCAGAGAGGACGAATACAACAGCACAGCAAGTTGCACCCAGTGCCCTAGAGGATAATCCGGGAAAAACAGTCATTTCCTGCGCCCAAGCTGAACTTGGTCAACTTCCCCTGCCCAGGAGGAGATGATGCTCAAAGTTTTTGTCATGACCCAGCCGAGAAATGTCCCCAGGGACTGCCCATTTCACCTCCACGGGAGGTGATCAGTGCCTCCTCACCCAGCTGCTGCAGGACACATGCCGCTCCTTTAGTTAATGTACCTACACCTAAAGTGGCAGCCAGCTGTGTCCCACAGCCTAAGTTGCTAGTATGTAAGGAATTTCTTTATCATTCTGCACTTTGCTGTACCCCCAATTATAACAGCTTGTCCTAGCTGTTTCTCTCATCTCAAGCAAGTACCTCCTGCATCTGAACCTCACCATGGTCGCTAACACTCCCTCACTCCTTTTTCAATACCGCCAGCCCCTCTCTCATCAGCCTCTTCCCTTGACATCTGGTCCAGCAACAAATAATAGTTTCCTTTCCTTCTACTCCTCACCCCCACCTGCGCACAAGTAGTTCTATTTCCCCAGCTAGATGATAAGGTCCTTGAAGTCAGGGAAGAGCCTTCAAAGCTGATGTTTCCCCACCAACTTGGGAATATAGTATATAGTACATGCTGAAGACATATTTATTGGTAGAATGATGATAGAACTTGGAGGATCCAGACCACTGTGGGCATCATCTGAGCTCAATCAGAAATCAAGACAGTGTTTTCATTCTCCCTAACCATTTTCAGTAGACAAAGATCCTGCCTAGACTTCCGCCTCTGTGGTAAGGGTGGTGTTGGGGGATGGAAGCCTAAAGGAGATAGAAGGCAATGTAGTGGGGCCGTCGTAGCACGTTTAATCCTGACTGCAGCTTTGCCCAGATTGCTGACCCCAGGTGACCCAGGGAACAGAGCTGTGTCCCCATGCCGCTGTCCATTAAAGAGATCGCAGCTGTCCTGGCGGTGCTGGACAAAAATGAGGTCAGGTTTTGTCAAAGCCAGTGCAATTCACAAGTGAGCTCAGTTTGCTGGCTTTACAGCAGATGTCGAGTCATCCTGCATTACTGAAATTGCAGATACGAACCGACCTGCTGGGAAGAGAATTTGGGATAAATTGTGAAGTTCAAAAAGTTTCTGCCTGGAAACTGAAGAGGTAACCATGGCAACCGGGAGGCAGGTTGAACTGGGAGAGGGCGATCTGCCTGTCTGCGCACCATGCATCCATTCCTTTGTCTCTTTCGCCTTCTTTGTCAAATAGGAGAAAGTACCAGCTCAAGAACTGGGAGATCAGGTACTGTTTCCAGCTGTTTTTAGTTTCAGCGCACTTCACGAAGGATGCCCCAGGCGCTACTGTTTTGCTATATGTATGCAAAATAGAAATTAACAACCTTCTGTGGCTTGTTCACAGGGATGCAGACAGAACAGGAAGGTTTGAGGATATTCTCTAATTTATATTTTTGTTGCCATCTGACCATGTCTGGGCTGATTCAAACACGGTGCTACTGAGTGTGAGACTGTGCGTTTGATCCATCCACAAACACGTTTTTGTCAAATGGAGAAAAGCTGGTTCTCAGCCAACACCCACATCCCCACCTGGCAGCTGTGTGGTAAAAACGTGCTTCGGGGCATGAGCAGCACCAGGTGAATCAACAGCCCTCGCCTTGGCCAGCAGCTGATAGGGCTGGGCGGCTGCTTCCTCGTGTGGATGAAGGACTGTGCAGAGACACACATGTTCAAAAAGGTGTCCTTCCACTGTCTACTGGCACACCACTACTCACTCCCAACCCTTGCCCATCATGAGTCCCTGCCCCCACAGCAACCCAGTCCTGCACTTGTGAGAAAGGAAGAAAGAGAGACTTGGCTGGCAAGATAGGGTGGGGGGACACTGACATCTGAGACAGCACTGCCATGGGAGAGGCAGTGGCTGCATCTGTCTCTGTTATTCAATGAGCAGGAGGTTGGGAAGGGTAATAACTTTGCCAGACATGGTGGAGTACCTGTAGTCCCAGCCACTGAGAGACTGAAGCAGTAGGATCCCTTAAGTCCAGAAGCCAGGGGTTTAAGACCAGCATGGGCAAAATAGCGAGACCATATCTCTAAAAAACAAAACAAAACAAAAAAGAAAACAGCAAAACTCTTCAGAGTGCATCTATTTGGACTCACCGGGGCAGCTTCTGCAGGCCCTGACTTAGCAAGGACATTGACTTTGACAAATGACTCTGCACAGTGTTCTGATTTCAGCCTCTCTTGCTCCAGTGGCCTCAACCACTGTCTTACAGCTCTCCCTCTGCTCCTCCCCCATTGTGAGTTTTTCCCTTGCCTCCCATCCTGCCTTTCCTCACCAAGCTCCTTCGGGCGGGGAACCTCTTCTCTTCCCCTTGTTTCTCTCTTTTCTGACACTTGACATTCAGGAACACGGAGCAGGTCTTGCTGAGGAATAGCAGCTCTTAGACGTCCCTTATGAAATAACCTATTTTTTTATTCCAAGAGGCACCAAAAACTCACTATTTTTCATTTATTTATTTTTTAAAATTTTAGAGCTGTGGGCCACATGCGAAGATTTACTACATGTGTAAATTGTGTGCAAGTGGGGTTTGGGCTTCTAGCGGGCCCTCTCTCCTCCTGATAGTGGACCTGGTACCCAGTGTGTGGTGGTGTGCCTCTTAGCCTTCCTCCGTCCTTCCTTCCTTCAGCAGTGTCCAGTGTCTGTTGTTCCCACCTTTGTGCTCACGTGACCCGTGATCAGGGCTCACTTATGAGTGAGAACATGCAGTATTCAGTTTTTTTGTTTCTGTGACAGTTCACTCAGTATGATGGTCTCCAGCTGCACCCATGCTGCTGCAAAGGACATGATTTTGTTCTTCTTTATGGCTCTGTAGTATTTTATTGTGCCCATGTACCACATTTTCTTTATCCAGTCCACTGTCAATGGGCATCTGGGTTGGTTTCATGCAAAAACTCACCATTTTTCTTGATTGTCTAGCAATCCCAGTGTCCCTATTAAGTAAAACTGAAAGCTAACATGTATCGAGTACTGACTAGTGTTGAACACTGTTCTAAGAAACTTACATGCTGTTGTGGACACTGTGGTATGCCACCAGATGCCTTGCTTGGGACTGTGGCTGTCATCCCCCAGCGTGTTGTCCGCTGCAGGCCCTCTCCAGGAGCTGCTCTTTGCAAAGGGAGCTGCCTTGCTTAAGATCAGGCCATATTACTGGGCAGCTGTGTCCAGTGAATGGTTGTTGTGGACACTTGAGAAGGGCCAGCTGAACACCAGAGCATGCCCTGGGCCCAGCTGGAGTCTTTTTTGAAATGACTGGCCTCCAACTCCTCCCTCTGTCCAGCCCTGCTTCCCTCACACCCTCTCAGTTTCAAGAACTCTCCCCACTAAACCTCCTGCATGCAAATCTCTGCCTCAGAGTCTGGTTAAGAATTAACGTATTTAGTTTTCACAACCAACTGATGAAATGAAGAGAATGAAATGCCAGTATTATCTTCTTAGAAACAAGAAAATAGAGGCAAGGAAAGGTTAAGAAGGTCACCCAAGGTCTTCTATGAAGTCTTGACTTGAAATCTGAAAATCCAGCTCTAGAGCCTGTACTCTTAACCTCACATGCAGCGGTTTCATGGCAATCCCAAAGGGAATTGAAGGACTTCCGTGAGGACAGAGGCAGGGCTGGACAGAGGGAGGAGTTGGAGGCCAGTCATTTCAAAAAAGACTCCAGCTGGGCCCAGGGCATGCTCTGGTGTTCAGCTGGCCCTTCTCAAGT
>CAUYQG010132954.1:0-29934 GCA_963574415.1 Tarsius wallacei
GTGGCTCAGCCTGTAATCCCGCGCCTTGGGAGGCTGAGGTGAGTGGAATGCCTGAGCCCGCAGGTTCGAGACCCGCCTGGGCAACTTGGCGAGACCTCATCTCTACAATAAATCAAAAATTAGACGGGCGTGGTAGCGCGCGCCTGTAGTTCCAGCTACTCGGAAGGCTGAGGTGGAAGGATCGCCGGGGCCCAGCAGGTCGAGGCTGCGGTGTCCGGGAGCGGCCACTGCACTCCAGTCTGGGCGACAGAGTGAGACTCCAACTCAAAAAAAATAAAAAATAAAAAATAAAAAAATAAAAAATAAAAAAATAAAAATAAAAATAAAAAAATAAAAATAAAAATAAAAAAATAAAAATAAAAATAAAAAATCCCTTTTCATTCATCATATTCTGTGTCAAAATGGCTGATTAATTATTCTATATTGAAAATACAACAAATTTATAATTTATGGAAAATGTTATTTCTCCTTATTAGTATAAGGCTCTATATGGACCTTAACTGTTTTAAATTGTATTCAATATTCTTTTCTACTTGTTTTTATAATTTATTTACAAGAAACTAGAGATGTTTCTAGTTGTCTAGTACAACTAGTTGTCCTCTGTCATAATGCAGGAAATACTCCAGAATGATGTGGCTATAACTTGTTAAGCAGTTTATCTTATAAAAGCAAAACACCATGTAGAATAAAATGGAACATTAGTGAAAATCTAAATTAAACAATATTTTATTTTAAAAGTATTGTTATTACTGTTTTTTGAGTCAGATCTCATTCTCTCACCTAGGCTGGAGTGCAGTGGCACCATCATGCTCAGCCACTCCATTAGTAACTAGGGCTGGGTCTGGGCCGAAGATCACATCCGCCCACCAAGCCTCCAGGTAGTACACCAAAGGGATGCTCAGTTCCAGAAACTGCCATGGCTAGGTGTGAATCCGTGCTGGCCAGGGTGGTAACTTGAACAACTTCTCCAGTGACTGGGCCGACACGGATTTGTTCTACTGGACCTCAGCAGCAGCGGTGTCCTGGACCGTGCCTGAACCAGCAGACTTCTTTCATCTGGAGAAATAAGGAATGAATGTAATTAGTTCCCTTATAAATATGGAAAACATAGAATTAGCTAAGTTTCTAAATGATTATCTAGACGACTTACATATGCGTGTTTTGCATATGCGTGTGTGTTGCTGTGCAGTACACATATGTAAGCTTTATTGTCTATGCGTTATATTCCCCTGTGTTCCCAGCACAGTCCTTTGATATTCCTAATGGCTATTTGTTGAATAAGAAAATAAATGGATCAAAATTGACAAACTGTGCTTGTGGAAAATAATCAGAATGAAAAATGACCTATCTGGCAATTGTCATAAATAACGTCGGTTGGACGGACCTGTGAGGCAGTCTCCCTTCTTTCTTTCTTTCTTTCTTTCCTTCCTTCTTTCCCTCCCTCCTTTCTTCCCTCTCTTCCTCCCTCCTTCCCTCCCTCCTCTCCTCTTGCTTATCTGCTTGCTTCTCTGAAGTCAAATTGACCATGATAGGTCCCCCATATGGGTCCACAAATATGTCTTATTTATTGGTTAATCATACAAGCAAGATCTTTATTAGCAATAGAGAGAAGGGGACTCTTTTATGTCCTTTTCTTTAAAATTATTTTGCAGTTAAATATTTCACTTATTCGGACTGCTTCTCCCATTCCCAAGAATGAAGCAGTAAAGTTTTGTTTTCATATATATGTTTTGGATGATAATTACAGCTCATTTATAATGGGTATAGTATGCTAAGTAATTTACTACATAGGTGCTATTATTGTCCCTATTTTGCAGATGCGAAAACTAAGTCTTAAAGAGGAAAAGTAACTTTCTCAAGGCATCACAAAAACAGAGTGAGCAAATAGTCACAATCTGGGTGCAAATCTAGACCTGTCGTACTTTAGACCCTAAACTTTGCACTCACTTTTAACTGCCTCTATTAATGAAGAGTATAATTCTAACACATTCACTTTTTGAGAACTTTATAATTAGAGTTAGGAACTATGAGGGTGTGGGAATTTCTTGGATAACAGCTATGGAGGAGGCTTGGGCATGAAAAAAATCACCCAATATTAACAAAACACAAACTTATTTCAGAAAACATGCTTTATGCACTTTGATATCTTAGGGGCAGTAGATGTGGTCACAATATGTAAATTTGGGGAAGTCGAATGTGACAACAGAATAGACTTCTCAACTTAAGAATGTGCACTACTTCATCATTATTTTTTTAACTAGAAAAACCTCGAGCAGCAATTCTGAGTGAGATTCCAACTTTCAATCCATCTTTGGTAAGAAACAGGAGCTTCTATCTTCTTTGGCATTCAGTCCTTAGTTGTATTTCTAAAATGCCTGAACAAGATTCCCTGTTTAAATCAATTGAAGGGGTCTAGTTTCATTTCAAGAGGCTTCAGAATCAGCTTCTCCATTTTCTCCCTCTAATCTGACTTCATCTTTTTGTTCATATCCAAATACACTTTGACATACATTCTACAACTAGAGACAAAATAATTGGAAGGTTGCCTTAGGTAACATCTTGGTATGAATAATTTCAGTTTAATCTATAAACAACTGTAAATGACAAGTTCTTTACCTGGAAGGGTTGTCATCAAGAGGGAAAAGAAAAGTAAAGGAAAGTAGGTGAGAAGTGAACTTCAAACACTTTACAGCTTTGTTTAAGGTCAGATGTGTTTACTCTCACCTGGGCAGGGCAAACAGAAGGAAACAACACATGCCAGGCAGCTGTTACTAAATGCCTTCCATACCTTCTGGAGTTGGGTCCTCACCATTTCTCCATGGAATATGCATTCTTATGGTTTCTCCCTTTTTCACATGAGCACACAAGTTCTGAAAATTTAAGTGACTTGTTCAAGATTTCATGGGGTTGGGATTGATCTTAGATTGCATTGAATCCAGAACCCCCAATTTTTTTTTAAACACAACTTTCCCCAGCACAGTATAAAATCGGGTGTGTATCAAGCAGCTATGAATTGCCACCAGGCAGCTCTGCTTCAGATTAGTTATGCCTGTTTTTTTTCACTCTCCCCTCCTTCTTTTTTTTCTTTTGTGATAGACTAGACTTTGTAAAAAAAAAACCAAAAAACCGTTTAATCTTGTTGGGGCGTGCTGATTTTAACATCATTGAAAGATTCTGGGATTATTGTTTTATTTAATGCAATGGCTTATGTATCGATGTACTGAGGACTCCTCCTTTTCTTGGGAAAAAGAAGACATTCAACAGTGTTTGCCAAATGAGAGACTAGCTGTGATAACATTACTTTTGTCTGTTTTCTACTCTGGGCTTTAAAATATGCTTGGAATTTTCTGAAGAGTCATAAGATGAAGAAGTTGGGAGGGTACTCAGGGAGCATCAGAGCAATCCCTCACTTATAGATAAGAACACTGAAGCCCTGAAAAGATAAATGAATCATGCAAGATCGCTTGCCTGGTTGGCAACACGGTTGGGACTGGAACCCAGTGCTCTTTTCTGCCCTTCTCTTCAGGGTATTGCTATATACAGCCTCTCGTGTTGGTATTTTTCTTGATGAGGTGAGGGTGGTGGGATTCTACAGTACTGTACTAGTTCAGTCTAATTTTCCATTTTTCTAATTTGTTTTTCTAGTGGGGTGGAATAGGTTGAATGGTTGTCCCCAGAAAGACATGTCCGCATACTGATCCCTGGAACCTGTGAATGTTAGTTTATTTAGAAAAAGGATCTTTGTAGATGTAATTAAGTTCATATTTTGAAATGAGGAGACGATCCCGAATTATGTGGGTGGTCCCTAAGTGTCTTTGTAACAGAAAGGCAGAAGGAGATTTGAGACAGGAGACAGAAGACAGAAGAGAGGCGACGTGAAGATAGAGGCAGACCTTGGAGTGATGTGGCCACAAACCAGGGAAGCCAAGGAATGCTGACAGCCTGCAGAAGCCTGGAAAAGCAAGGAAGGAATCTCCCCTAGGCATTCAGAGGCAGCCTAGCCCAGCCAACACACCAACACACTCATTTTTTACATCTGGCCTCAAAAACTGCGAGATAACAAATTTCTGTTGTCTTAAGCCACCCAGTCTTTAATAATTTGTTACAACAGCCGCAAGAAACAAATGTATGGGGGAAGAGTGAGAGACTAGCATGGATGCCCTCTCAATCATTTCCGACTTCATAGACTGTAAGGGTACGTGAGTGCCTGCTGCTGAGAGTGGACGGTTGAAAAGCTTCAGGGGCAGATGATTTTTTTTACTGTGGTGGAGATAGGGAATGGTGACCTTCTGGCAAATGAGGGGGATTGTATAAGAAAATCTCCCCAAAGAAAGACTTGGGGACATCTTGTCAAATAAAGTGAAGGGGAAGGATGGACAGGCCATTCCCTGTTTTGTGCTCACACACTTTCAGTCCGTGGCGCTGTCACACTGCCTCCTGGATGTCCATGAGTGCTTCTCACCTCCTCCAGGTCTTCTAGCTTTCTGTAGTCTCAGTCTCATTTCCCGAGGGCTCTGTTTCTACTGCTAACTCCCGCCTCTGAACTAATATGTAGCAGGGAGATGAAGGCTGCTTGTAAGTCATGGTTTCCCTGTGTTAATAACACTTACCTTGTACAACTGGCCTTGGATGTATTAGCCAGAGGCGGAGAGAAATCAGTGGGGATTTGGGGCAGGTTCCACAACAGCCTAAGGGAGAGACGTTTTAGAGAGAGAGGAACATTTCTCTTGTCCTTCCTGCCGTACCCAATCAGGGTCAGCCCAGTTTCATGAACTGGACCACGTGTAGGTATTTTCCTACAGTCCCAGATGTATGGGCAGAAGAAACTCTGAATGTAGAAGAAAAGAAACTCTTCCATATGGGCTGGACTTTCAAATAAAGTTCTACACGTGATATAATGTTGCTTGCTTCTTGGTGAACCTTATACTTAGATATGATTTTCTTTTCTCTCAGCTGCTTAAGCTTTCTGTGTCTCAGTTTCCTCATCTGTAAAATTGAGATAATAATAGTACTTACCTCACAGGTTTGTTGTGAGTACTGAATGAGTTAATCCAGATAAAAGTTTTATAGCAGTGTCTGGCACGTAGGAAGAACTCAGTAAATGTTAGCTATTATTATTTATTAGGGAGAAACACCTCTTCTGATTTCCTGGTTTCTGTGAGGAGGGATCATTCGTATATACTCTCAATCTTTCGACACACCCTACTCCTCCTCCTGGTGACCTGCTTGACTAGTGATAGCCCTTATTACAAGTTCTTTGATTGTGGGTCTATTTTATGAAAAGCCCCAGACATGAGATTTGGCGTCTCTCTCTCTCTCTCTTTCTTTCACTCTCCACTCACAGCAGTGGGAACAGTGACCTAAGTGAGTGTGTCTACTCTGTGGTCTCAAACTTTCCCTCAGGTAGGCTGTGGAAAAGCAGACGAGTCAACTGAGAGTTGAGAGTGAACAAGTCCATTTTGGTTCTTATAGTAAGCTAAGTCCTCCAACTTATTCTGGATCAGTATCAAAGTTGGTATTTTTGCTCATTTGCTGACTCTCTGGCTTATTTTTTATTGGTTCAGTGCTCATGTTGGGTTACCTCAAAATACCAAAATAATTATTACCGACAGGGAGAGCTTCAACCAGGGTAGTTAGAATCTTATTTAAGGAAAAAAAAATCTGTGTCTTAGTAGCTGAATTAAGTACTTCCCTGTGTTTGAAGGTAGAGTGCCAGGCTGAAGACCTGTGTTTCACTGTACCTTCAATGCACCAAGTTAGTGAGCACTAACATGTTTACATGTCTCACTTTTTAAGCCAATCAGCATCTGCAGTCACTTTTGCTTCAAGCCCGCACACTCCCCTGAAAGAAGCCTTTAAGGATACACCAACAATTCCATGCTGCGGAATGAGTAAAATGGTACAGTGGAGGGATCATAAACAGAAGATTTTTATTCCTGAGCAAGCAAAATGAAAATTCAGCAAACAAATCGAAGAATCAAGATAAAGGCCTGAAAGATGAAATGGGAACACAAACTATATAACAATGAACATAAAGCAAAATCCTCCCAACACTCTGGCAATTACATTGGTCCTGTGGTGAGTCAGAATGAACAAAATACTCCTAGAGGAAAAAGAAAACTGTTCAGGGCTGTAGAAATACTAACACCTTGCATTCATGTATCACTTTGTACCGTACAAAGTGCCTTCACATCTGTTTCCTTATAAGGCTTTTATACTCACCCTGTGTTGTTTGTAGGGGAGTTTGATCTCCCTATTACAGATGTGAAAAAAAAAAGATTCTCTGAGAGCTATAGCTGGTCAGATGAATGGTATCTGATTCAATAATAGAAGAAAGTTCTCTAGCTTTTTTTTTCTTTTATAGAGATGGAGTCGTGCTATATTGCCCGGGCTGGCCTCAAATTATCCTCCTTCCTCAGTCTCCCAGTTAGCTGGAACCACAGAATGGGACCCTTGCACCTGACTGAAAGTTCTCTCTTTTTTCGCACAATTGTTTCTATCACTTTTGGTAGTGGTGGGAATGATGTTTAAGTTACCTTTTTAGTGTCTTGAGTTCCACGAATCTGAATTCCAAATTACAACTTGGAAAAAAACTTTCATTTTCTGCTATTTTGGAAACACATGAATTCTTCGACCACTGCCTAAACTCAGGGGATTTTCCTTTATAGGTTTATTAATGGCACATTTGAATTTTCTCTTTTTAACAGTGATTCATAATAAGAGAATTGTCTTGCTAAATAAACTCAAAAGTGTAATAAAGAATAGTTTTATTGATAAGGGTAGGAGACATATGACTAGAAGTAGAACAATGGAAGGCCTAAAATGAGTGGGCTGTGGGTTTTATCACAAAACAATCTTGTTTTTAGGATTGACACTAAAGTCTTCAGATGTGAGTTGATAAAGATATTAACATGACACTTTAAGTACAAATATACATGCATTTTAGAAAGTTGTGAGCAGTTCTTATCGCATTGAAACTTGTTTTTGCTGTTTGTAAATGGATATCACCGGTGGGTTGTGCTGGAACTTCACCTGTCAAGGTATTCAGATGTGTTTTCCCTGCTTACTATTTGGCAGATGGCATCTGCTCCCTTGCTCCTGAGGGCACAGTACTGGAGGGTACTGAGTTCTGTGGTTGTACTTGGCAGTAGCAGACAAGGGTTTTGTGAATCTACTCCTGTAGACACAGAAGTAGTTTGAGTCCTTGGCAACATGGGGAGATATACCAACACCGTCCTCTCTACTTGAGCTTTACCTTGAGAGAAAAATTAACTTATATTGCTTAAGCAACTTTTATTTTGAAATTTATGTCACTGGCAGTCAATCATAAGACTAACGACACAGTTTTCAAGTGTACAGTGGATGAAACACTGTACCCCAGAAAGATATATTCATGTGTATATGTGAGTGTGACCTTGTTTAAAAATAGATAAAATTGTGGATAAAGTTAAAGATCTTGAAGTGAGATGCTTTTGGATTTAGGATGGGCCCTAAATCCAATAATGAACTTACATGAGAAAAAAGAGGGAGACCTGAGATACAGACACAGGCAATAAGTTAACGTGAAGACAGAGGCAGAGATTGGAGTTAGGTTGCCACAAGCTAAGGAATGCCAGGTGCCACCAGAAGCTGAAAGGGACAAGGAAAAATTCTCCTCCTGACTCTGCTGACACGGTGATCTTAAATTTCTGGCCCCCTGGACACTGAGAGAATATTTTTGTTGTTTTAAGTCACTAAATTTATGGTATTTGTTATGACAGCCCTAGGAAATTAATATAAAAGATAACACTTTTTAAAATAAAAAAAGCAGGAGATTCACCTAAGTTATAAAATGATAATTTAAACACAGACCCAATAATTTCTTTTTGGACACCATGTTTATGCCAGACTTGAAAGAAGTTATTAAAACCATTAATGTATCACCTAGAAAAAAGTCATTTTCTCTCAGAGTTTATCTTGTTGGGGTTTGTCATAGGACCAATCTTATTAACATATCAGAAATCCAATTGTACTCATTTGGAGGTATAAGTTTTCCTTTGAAGATTTATCAATTGGCTAATGTTCATCAATGAAAATCAAATCAACAGCTTTTACTTAAAATGATATTGCCTTTGCTGGGCAAATGGATGAAGTAGTTCGTTGTTTTCAGAAGGAACTCAGTTTCTATAGTAACAAAAAAAACAGCAGTTGGGTTTGGCAACAGAAGAGAGCAATTACAAACACCATTTATCAATTTTTCAGAATGGCAAACACTGTATTAAAAATCAGTTATTAAAATAAACAATGCAGCTGAGTATTGACCTACTTTTATAAGTATATTAAACTGATTTACCATTAGTATGAATGGGCCTTAGTCAGGTGGCAGTGCAGTGTGTATGTGAGATTTACAGATATAGGCTTCATTTTCATAAAATGTTTTTAAATTATTCCACCAATGGGAGATTCACTAATTTGTGAACATTGTGCTCTCAAAATGTCTCCTGGAGCTGTGGCATGGTGGTGAGCACCTGTAGTCCCAGCTACTAAGGAAGATGAGGTGGGAGGATCACTTGAGATTGAGAGTTTGAAACCATCCTGGGGAACATACCGAGACTTTGTCTCAGAAATAAATAACTTTTTTTTGAGTCAGAGTCTTACTCTGTTGCTCAGGCTGGAGTGTAGTGGCACAACCACAGCTCTCTGTAGCTTCAACCTTCTGGTCTCAGGTAATCCTTCCACCTCAGCCTCTCAAGCAGCTAGGACTGCAGGCGCCTGTCACTATGCCAGCTAGCTTTTTGAATTTCTGTAAAGAAGAGGTCTCACTATGTTGCTGAGGCTGGTCTCAAACTCCTGAGCTCAAGGAATTCTCCTGCCTCGGCCTCCCAAAGTGCTGGGGTTACAGGTTTCAGTCACTATGCCCGGCCAGAAATGAATAAATTTTAAAAAGATATCTCCTGGAGGGTGAATGAGGAGCACTCATTCCCAGGTCAATTGGGACGAATTGGGTCTTGTCACTCTTTCTCACCTCTGCTCTCGATTTCTAAACACCTAAGAGACTTCCTAAAATATATACTTAGAATATAATACACAGTTCTTAACATGACCTTAAGGCCCTAGTAATGACCTTGTAGCCTTGTCTCACCAACCCCATCCCACATTACCTGAGCCTCAGGTGCCTTTTCTCAGTTCCCTGAACAAGCCCGACTCTTTCGGCCTTAGAACACTCACCCATGCCATTGCCTCTGCCTGGAAGTACTCTTTCCCTAGCTCATTGTTTGGTTATCTCCTAGTTATGTTTTCAGTCTCAGCTTACATGGCATGTTGTCAAACAGGCTTTTACTTCATGGTACTTACTGTAATTTGTAATATTTTGGGTTATTTCTAAAAGTAGTCTTTACTTGTTTAATGTTTGCTTTTATTCTACAATCTCTCTAAAGGAAAGCACTATGGCTCTTGTTCAACATTTTTTTTGTGTGTGTGCCAGGATCTGTCTGTCACCCAGCCAGGCTGGCGTGCAGTAGCAGCATGATCACTGTTCACTGCAGCCTTGACCTCCTGGGTTCAGGGGATGCTTCCTCCTCCTCCCAAGGAGCTCCTCCCCTCTATACCCACACTTTTGCTATGTAACTTTGCAGTTTCTCACTAGAAGCACTTCTTCTCTTGACTTGGACTCAGGCACGGGCTTGCTTTGGTCTCTGATGTGCACCACTGTGTCTGACTGGTCTTGAACCCCCGGGTTTAAGCAATCCTCTTGCCTCGGCCTCCCAAAGTGCTGGGATTACAGGTTTGAGCCACTATGTCCAGCCTCAGAATGAAGCTTTTAACTTACTTTGGTATCATTAATACTTTTCATACTTCCTTTATCACTGTGGGCATCCTATAGTAATTTGTGAGTAAGTGGATTTTTGAGTCTGATAGGCTTGACTTGTGTTATTAGCACTGTAGCTCAGTCAAATTGTGACTTGGGAAAATCCCTTTCTCTCTGGGACGGCTATATTTTCACCTGTGAACTAGAGATAACCTTTTATGTTTCTTGCAATATGCTTATCTTAGGCAGGTATGGAAGACTGAGTTATTGGTTTAATGTCTACATCCTTCCCTATACCCACACTTTTGCTATGTAACTTTGCGGTTTCTCACTAGAAGCACTTCTCCTCTTGACTTGGACTCAGGCATGGGCTTGCTTTGGTCTCTGAGATGTTAGCTGATGGACATAAGCAGGGTCTTGAATGGTATTGTGCCGCTGTGCTGCCATCTTGCACCTGTGCCACTGCTGCGAGAACTTCCCTTGGGAGTCGCTGCTCCTTGGGTCTGAGTGCCACGATGGATAACACCAATACATACATGTGGAACTGACTACAGCCCAACATGCAGCAAGGAGCCAAGCCTAGCAGGATCCACAGAAGCAGAGCCACTTGAACAGCTGTAGCCTGAAGCAAAGCTGCCCCAGCTGACTAGAAAATTTGGGAATGGGAATTAAATTCCTGTCCCATGCCACAGAGGTTCTATAGTTGCGTTATGTGGAAATAGTTAACTGATATAATAAGGTTTCCCAGAAAGTGGAAAGACCAAAGCAAAAACTTACGTAACACCCTTTTAAAATAAATGGGTGTAATAAAGGAATGAAATTCCAGGGAAACAGCAGTGAGGGGTGATGAAAGGTGATAAAGAGCGATGAAGGAAGAACAACTACAAGCAGGTGTCTCCAAGCCTGTGTCTACTTGGCATATGGATAATCTTGTGGTACTTACTGCCTTTTGAACGAACTTGTGGACTGCTGCATCTTAGGGAAGTTAATGGAGATGGCCAACGGAAACCAATGTATCTACTGTGTCCTAGTCTCCATTTTGCTACATGGGTATCAACTAGTGAGTTGCTTATGTGTGGTGAGGAGTGAGTCTTGGACAACTTGTACTCCAGCAGCAGGGATGCTGCAAGATGAGAGGTGAAAGGGGAGAGGTGTGCAGAGCATGGGAAGTGTGAGTGGTGCTGAAGCAGGGTGAGCCTAGATGGCTTAGAGTAACCCCCACAGAGATGGTTATCGAGATAGCAGCTGGAGCAAAATACAGGGTAGAGGCAGTTGATGCTTAGAGGCTCAAAGGTGACATGGCTGATACCATGTTTAGTGTAGCTATTATTATTAATACACTTTGGAGGAGATCTGATTGAAACAATTTTCAACATAATTCATGAAAAAGCAGATTTTTATGTTTTTCTATTTTCTTTTCTTTTCTTTCTTTCTTTCTTTCTTTTTTTTTTTTTTTGAGGCGGTGTTTCTTACTCTGTTGCCCAGGCTGGAGTGTGGACTGCAGTGGCATGATCATGGTTCACTGCAGCCTCCAACTCCTGAGCTGAAGTGCTCTTCCCACCTCAGCTTCTCAAGTAGCTGGGACTTCAGGTGTGCACCACCATGCCTAGAATTCATTTTTATTTTTATTTTTTGACTCACTATATTGTCTAGGCAGGTCTTGAACTCCTAGGCTCAAGCAATCTTCCCACCTTGGCCTCCCAAAGTGCTGGGATTATAGCTGTGAGCTATCATGCCTGGCCAGTTTTGCTGTTATCCGAAGTGAAAACTCTGATTTGGAATGTTAGAAATCACTTGAGTAGCAAGTGGAACTTTAGAAGTCACTCATTTATATTTAACCCTCTTCTTCTGTGTTTAGATATCCTGATTGTTTGCCTTGCAGCATCTTTAATAACACTTTATTTTATAAATATATTTCTACCTAAGGTCACTGAAGGTTCTGCAAACATTTCACAGGTGAAGTAAAATCCTATGTTTATATTGTACTATAATTGCACAAGGAAATAATCGACAAATAAAGAAAAATAAGACTTTTGGGTGATGTTGGCAGCCTAATGCTCTTTATTTATCCTTATAATTTCAGTAGAGGTGAGATTTAGAATAATGGTCTGAGGTGATGAATTTTATAGCGAATGTCTCAAGAGCTCTAGTTTTGATGAATTTATAATCAGATCTGTTAATGAAGTCATAACAACAAAAAACATAAAATGGGATAATGAAATTGGGAAGAAGCAAAAAAAATTGTGATAAAGAACATATTGATAAGCAATGTTTTCAGACTGAAGGTTCTTGCTGCTAAGATAAATCTAATTCAGTGTTTCTTTCTCACCAGGAAGGATTTATACACTTGACCAGCAACAGAGGTCTGAATGCATATTATTGAAGACTATCTGGGGAAAATTAAGTCAGCAGTATTGCTATGGGGCTGATTAACTAAAAACCAGAACATACATAAACCTAGAGTAAATGGAAGAAAATAAAGGAACTTAAGTGCTAGATAGATCTTTGATCTATATTGCTGGTCACATACCAGTTTCTTAAAAAACCCCACCCCACACCAAACTTGCCAACTATTATAGAAAAAAAAAAGTGGAGTATAAGAGTGTTACATCCTGTATACCAAAGGATAAAGAAAATACTTATTTAGTGACATTTATAGATAATATAATCCTTAGAGTGTTTAAATGAAATGTTAAAGTTAATCCTCTTTACATAGTAAACTTCATCAGAATTTGGATGAGAGGACTCTACGTTAAAGCAAAGTCCTGAGTACTAAAACTAACGTCATTTTCCATAATTTCTCACAAATAAATAAACTAAAAAAGGAAGTGGAATTTTTTCATAGGATACATGCTTTAGGGACTTATTTTGAATAACAATTCTTTACTAGCAGCTATGTAAGAGGCACATAAAGTGAACGTTTTCCATGATGAAAACCATATATATTTACATTTATTTGAATCCTTTCTTCTTTTTGCATAAGTCTTAAAGTGTCTTTATGTTTATTCTGACTCACTACTAATTCCATTAATAATTTAAGCCCTGGCAAGGTATGGATTTCAAAACTCTTAGAAGGTAACTTGTAAAGAGCTGGTGCTTAGAAGCAGCTGATTGCATGGCAGCACAGTGGAGGAGAGGGAGTGATCCTGAGGCCAGCAACTCCCCTTGTGAAAGTGTCATAGTGGTGTGACAAAGCTGGGCCTCCTCCCTTCTCTTCCCTGTCAAACAAAGTAGCTGCGGTCTGGGGATGGGTGTTAGGGATACTGCTTGTGCTGGGCTTCCAAGAGCTGGGGCTGGGTGTGTGGGAGCGACTGTCCTGAGGTTACAGGGCATGAAGCCATAGGATACAGAGGTCAAGGGTGGAACAGGAAGTAAAGGAACTGGTAGAGCCTCCAGCTAAGGGAGCTGGCAGAGAATAAAAATGGAGGGCTGGAGAGCGTTGATGGGTGTGGATCAGACAGGCAAAGCTGAATGAGCAGGTTTGGGAAGTGAGGGCTTGAAAAAAAATGTCAGAGGCTGTGTGACTGTGACCGAACCTGCTTCAGATGGTCAGGCCCTGCCGCCAAGCAGGGGTTCTCACACTGCATTTGACTGTGTTGTACCATGTGCTTCCTTATGGCAGTCTTTCTCTCTCTGGATTATCCAAAAGGCTTGAAAGAGAAGGGGGAGGGTGGTCAATCAGGAAGTGACTCCTAGCTTATGGACCTTCAACATTGCTCCTCGTCAACGCATGTAGAAGAAACAAACACTTAGAAATAAAGGTGAAAAAAGAAGTCATGCAAGTTTTCACATTCAAACCCTAAAGCTTGTAATTTTTATACTTTTTTTTCTTGAGCCCCTTTATACTTATAAAAATACTTGTTCTGAGGGAAGAACCCCCTGCAGTTTGGTGGACTTTGGCGGTGTCTGGTTAGAAGACAAGTGCAGTGAGAGAAGAAGCAAGGAGGGCGGAATGTTAATATAGCTATGACCATGACCGTGATCACAATGGTCACTATGATCGCTGCCAATGCCCATGCTACTGTTAGGGACAGGTTCTTATTTTAGGGAATCTACTCTCACTTTAAAAAATGTATATCCAGAGAAAGGAAAAAAAATTACTTGAGGTAAGATCTGGTAAATAGGGAGTGTAGGGCATGGGGTCATGCCGATTTTGGTAAAAAACTGCTGAACACTCAGCAAGGTGTGGCAGGTGTGCTCATAAATCAATCATTATGTAAAGGGCAATGTGTTGAAAGAATCTCAAAAAAAAAAAAATCACTGAAGCCGAACACAACCTCTTACAACAACACTACCTGGTACACTAATGTCAGTGGGTTCCTGAACACTTATCTAGCAGGGGAACCTGTATGACAAGGGGCTCAACCTCTAAAACATAATTCCATTTTCTGGACACCCCCCAGGATGGAATAATACACACTGAAGACCACAAAAGGTGGGAGGGCTGGAGGGGGGTGGGGTGATTGGTACGTTAAAAGCCCAGACTTCACCATGACACAATGTATGTGTGCAAGAAATCTGAACTTGTACCCCTTAGATATAAAAAATAAGATAATGAATTATAAAAGACATTTAGGTAATTTTCAATCTTCTGCTATTATAGACAATGATAGAGGGAATAACTTGCATTATTTCACACTGAAGTAGTCATATTATATTATTTTAAAAGATCCTAATAGTAGGATTGCTTGGGTCAATGGATTTGCTCATTAAAGAAAATCTTTGATTATGATAAACTATGCTATCTTAACCATTTTTAAGTGTACAGTTTTGTAGTGTTAAGTATATCCACATTCTTGTACAACCAGTCTCCGGAACTTTTACATGTGCAGAACTGAAACTCCGTACCCATTAAACAACAACCCTTCAATTCCTGGTTCCCTCAGCCACAAATCTATTTTCTGTTCCTGTCAATGCGACTGCTCTAGATACACCTCCTGTAAGGGGAATCACAGTAGTTATCTTTTTGTGACTGACTTATTTTGCTCAGCATGATGTTATCAAGGCTTATTCATGGAGTAGCACGTGTTTTTTTTAAAAGACTGAATAACAATTCATGGTGTGTCTACACAACATTTTGTTTGTCCGTTTGTCTGTTGATGGACTCTTGGGTTGCTTCCACCACTTGGCTATTGGGAACGATGCTGCCATGAACATGAACAAATATCTCTTCGAGATCCTACTTTCAAATTGTTTGAATATATACCCAGAAGTAGAATTGCTGAATCATGGATTTATGTATTTGAAGTTTTTGTTTTTATTGTCAAGATGCCTTTATAAAGGTTGTAACAATTTATATTCCCATCAACAAAAATGAGTATCTCTTTACTCATACTGCAGAGAGAGAGAGAGAGAGAGGAAACCTAACATATCAAAAATGTATTGAGTTCTTCATATGGTTGTTAGGAACCAAATATAAAAAAGATACATTTCAAATTCAACTGCTTCTAGCAAAGTCTAGCTCCCCACAGAATGAGGAGCTGAGGGAGTGCTAACTGCCAACATGTGTTTTTGCTGAAATGTATTTGCTAATGTAAACAACTTATGCCTGCCTGTGGCACCCAAGACTGTCACGTGAGGCTTGCATGATACTTGGAGAATGCTGCTCTCACAAAGATGAATACATATAAATCTGTAACTCATATTTCTGTGCTCACATGTGTCTTATGCAATTAAAATGAAAGGGGGCTTGTTTACACCAGGCCATCACTCTGAACACTCCTGCATTTGAGCAATAGAAAAAAAGGAAAAAAAATCAATGAAAAATGGGAGGAAACTGAAGACAAAGTGAATTAAACCACGAAATTTTTTCTTCCTACTTTTTTTAGTTTGAACTTATTTACTGTAATTTTATTTTTTTCAATTGCAAAGTATGTTTTCCAAGTAGCTTGTCTTTGTGATGTTAGAGAATAAAATGACTTAGGAGTTGTTTTGGGTGTTTAACTAGGCAGGCAACAGCTCTTAGACAAAATATTCGAAGGCAGTGTGTTCTCAAGCTTGAATATGTGCCAGAATCACCTGGGAGCTTGCCAGGCCGCGCCCTCAGAGATTTTTGACTCAGTAGATAGGAGCTTGCGCCTCTCTAACAAGTTCCCGGATGATGGTGATGCCACTGGTCTCCAGGATCACACTTTGAGAGCCACTGTAGGGCAGAAGTTATCAGCCTCAGGAATCACCTGGGGAGCTTTTAAACAATATTCAAACTGGGGCCCCATCCTTAGAGATTCATATTTAATTAGCCTGTGGAGTGTTCTAGGGAATTGGTAATGTTTAAAAACTCTCTAGGTGATTCTAACGTTTAGCTGGTGTTAAGAACCACAGACTAAAGATTAATCATTAGTGTGGGAATTGTTATTGGTTGATATTTGACTGAATATTAAGTTATTTTTGAAACAAGTGTGCACACATTAATATCACAATTAACAGCTACTTTAAAATAATGACAAACTCAATTTTCCCCTCATGAAGAGAGAAGGGTTGAGACAGGAGTCTTAACGACTTTCTTTATAGCATTCCCTTCTACCCCATCCTCATTTCCAGTTTTTGAGCCTTCTTTCTTCTGTGCAACTTTTTGTTCAAAAGTCAGTTGGCCGACTGCTGGAGCTATTCTTCAGATAATAGGTGGTTTAAACAAAAAAAGCTCTGAGAATGGTCCCAAAGGGCTTGAAGGCGCCCCCTAGAGGTGGAGTTATTTATTTCTCAGATTGCTGACCTGGAAGTCAAATAACCCGCATCCAGATTCTTATACTTCTTCAGCCTGATAACTCCGTGATCTTGGGAAAAATCACCTACTCCTGCTACACTTCACTTTTCTTATCCAGGTATCTCCTTTGAGTTTATTTCAAAGATTGAATAAGATGTTGGGTTGGGACTTTGATGACCTTGTTCACCACTGACGCCAGAGCTCCTGGGACAGTACCAACACGAAGAGGGCACTTGATGCGTATTGGTCAAAGTAAAGCAAGGTTTGTAAACTGCAAAGTACCAAATAAAGATGAGAATGACCGTATTCCTCTGTGTGAACGTGCCTTCTAGCCTCAAGCTCTGCCTGTACTTCCCACGCACTTTGGCCCACATCCTCCTCTGGACTATCTGGGGCTCGAAGGCATAGAGTGTTTACAGGCAGGCGATGAAAGCAAAAGTTGATATGACTCCATTCTTCTTTGTAGTAGTAAACATATGATCGTGATCACATTTTGTTTATAAAATATTCTTTCTATAGAGAATACAAAATGTAGTCTTGCTGCTGGTATTCTTACTATTCCCTTTTCAGAACTTCAGAGGTAGTTATGTCAGTTGAGAACGAACTATTAGCTAAAGTTAGGATTTGAAGTCCTGGGTTCTATTTATTCCTAACAGTGCTGTGGTACCTCATGCTTTATAAATAACCTTTATTGACTTAACTTTGGCACGCCTCAGGTTACCGATTATAATTATGCCAAAATAACATCTTTCTCTCTTCTATTAATGACTTTTCTGTTTCATTACTAACTTGTGCTGATACAGAAGAACCAACCCAACTTAATAAATTAGGATGGAGATGGAATGTCTCGTTTGTCAAATTACATTATTGTAAAAGTGGAAGCAAGCCTGCTTTGGCTGTAAGAGCAATACTCTTCCTATGCTTGGCAAAGGATCTGGATATTTTGGTTGAACCAATTCTACCATGGCACATAAAGTTCCCTGGTTAATGAATGCTTGTGCAAGGCTATCAGAGCCAAGAAGGCGGACATATACATGCATATGAGATATAGGGAAAATCTTACGTATAATCGTATTTATCATCTCAATTTTTTGAGTTATGGTTATGTGTTGATTTCTTCGTGCAAAGCTGACATGTTGATCCAACCTCTTTGTGTTTGCTGAATAATCAGTATCAAATGAGAAGTAATTACATCATAGCTACTTAACTTTTTCACACAGAGTACTTACTTTTGAATAGATAGAGCATTTCTATTATTCTATAGGAACTGCCACAACATGGTATTTTGAAATAAACAAAATCCTTCAAAAACATAACTTTGAAGGGAAATCCAAGATTTATAAAATGATTAGAAAGTTCTAGCTCTCCCAAAGCAGGAAATCTCAAAGAAAGCACCCTTTTTTTCTCCTCCACCTTCACCCCCTGGCCTGGATTTCACAGACAACAGCTTTTTTTCCCCCAGTTGTAAAGTTAGTCTTCAAATATAAACTGAGATCCTGGGCTTCATTACTGTTGCTGGCCAGAAAACTAGAGTCAGTGTTATCTCTAAGTTTGTGAAATTCAGAAAAAAACAGCTCTGTGGTGGCAGGGCTAGAATTTTATAGCCTGGGTAAGGAATGCCATTGAAGTTGTCAGACTCGTAAACTTAAAATGTTTAGATCTTTTGGACGGAGGGAGCATGGTGTGATGGTGAAAGCAAAGAACTCCAAGTGTTTAGGACAATGTTTTATTCCTAAGACTCTCAGACATTTTAAAACTTCGGACCAGTGTCTTCCTGCCTCAGTTTCTCTACCCATGTAATGGAATAGGTATGAGAATTAATGTACTTTTGCATGAAGTATCAGTTTAGAGGTCACTTTCTCTTGAGAAGCTTTCTTTAAGCCTATGATTTTTTTGTTTGGTGCCTAATTTTTTGAAATCTCACTCTCTTCTACCTTAGCCTCCACCCCCAACCCTGGCCTGAAACTCTATGCTTACTTACCACATGGTTTTATGTTTGCCTGTTTACTTCTCTCTTTGCTCCACCTCCCTTGAGTCCCATCTCCCCAGATTATAAACTCTGTTCTACAACTGGATTTTCACTGTTGTAGTTGTAGTGTCTAACCTTGCGTCTAGGTATAGGACACTTGATAAATGCTTATTGACAGAATAAGAGATTAAAAGAACAGATATTCTTCTTAGCGCCCAAGAACACATCTATATGATGTAACTGTTGCAAGATTAATTTTTTCACATGTATGTGCATGTGTGGGTGGCAAGTGATGCAGTCTTATTAGCATGGCTCAAGAAGAAAAGAGGTCATGTTGGTGAATAAGTCTTAACAGCCAAAATGATTCATGGAGGTATGCATGCTTGGCACACATTTGCTGCTGGAGTGATGGGCAAGGCACAGCTGCCATGGGAACTGTTGGGCTGATAGTCCATACCCACAAAAGGGAGAGAAACTCTCTTCTGCTCTGCATTCAGCTAGGGACACACCATATGACTATGAAGTGATTGGACAACCCAGACTACCTTAAGTCATTTGTGTTAGCTAGTCAACAATGCTAACAATTATTGAGTACTTATATACAGATATTTTCTAAGCACTTGTGCAATTAATTTAATTATCAGAAAAGAGATAATTATGATTCCCATTCGGGATTTGTTTTAAGGCACAAAGAAGTGAAGCCAATTGCCTAAAGTCACATAATCAGAAAATGGAAGAGGCAGACTTCAAATTCAGGCAGTCAGGCTCTGGCACCTGTGATGTGCAACCATTATGCATCTGCCTCTAGGGAGCTGGGCTGGCTGTGCTCTCAGCTAAGTAGTTCTGAGAGCCAGTTGTTAAATCAATCAGTCAACTAAGCAATCAGTCAATACTTTGGACTACAGCTTGGTACTGTGGAAGTCATCAAAACAGTAGATGTCAAGGCCCTCCCCTGAGAACCTTTCAGTCATGCAAGACATTCTTAGAAAACATTTAAAGACAATGTATAGTTATGTGTTTATTTGCATGGCATAGTGAGTGCCATCATGCCCAGATGCTGAGAATTGTTCTTGCCCTCCTGGGGGTAACTTCTGAGAAAAAAAGGCACTCTCTGACTTGCATGTATGGCTCAGCTGAAATTATCTGAATTGCTGACCACCTTAGGAATCCCTTTGTTCCCTTGAATAAAAAGTGTCCAGGCAGGGCTGGCTTGATCACTACTGAGGCAGAAAAGGATTTTCACGTGACTAAGCAAAAGTTCAAAATGGTAATAATGACATAATCATAAAAACATAATGTTAACATAAATAATAGTGAAAGTTAACATATATTGAACACTTAGGTGCACTTAAATTCCGTTACATATTCACTCATACTCTCTATACATATTTACTCATTTTCTTCTCATAATAACACTACAATGTAGGTACTCTTTTAAAAAATATTTTATAAATGACAAAATGGAGACAGAGAAATAAGGCAGTTTTGCTATTAAAAGGCTAAGACTGGGCTTTTCTTTATTTTGTCCTAATGGTCATAAGGTTCTTACTCTTTGCCAGAGACTGTTCAAAATGCAGTATATATCTTAATACATTGAATTCTCATAATATATCCACTTCACAGATGGGGAAACTGAGGTAGAGTGAGAGTGAGTAATTTGTTAAGGGAATGCCCTGGCAGTTCTACAAGCAGTCTGTTTGATGTTAAAACCTGATGTTGTAATAATCCAGTTCTATATCCTCTCCTTAACTTTCTCTCATTATTTACCTAAGACTGCTTAAGTTTTGTTATCTGAAAAATGATGTAATAACAAGAATACCTTAGGATTGTTGTGAGGATTACATGTGACAGTTTATGTGAAGCATTTTTCATAGGACCCAACACATTGTAAAGCTTTACTATGTGTTAATTTAGAATGTTACCAGCATTCATAAATTACATATTTTGGAATCAGAACTAAGTTGAAACATTTTTCACTCATTAGCTGAGTAGCTTGGGCAATGCACTTGACTTCTTTGTGCCTCAGTGTCCTTCCCTGTAAAACGGGGAAATAATAGTATCTGTCTCAGAGGGTTGTTGTGAAGATGAATGAGACAATCTATTTAAAGAGCAGAGCTTGGTGGCAAGTGCTCAATTAATGTCTGCATCTATTATTAGGAGAAGTAAAGGCCTGGAGTTGGGAGGGACACGAAGAATGTTTACTATGGAGACTTCATGGTGTAATTAAATATAGGTGACTCAGTCGGCATGTCCAAGAGTGAGGGGAAGAGAGCAGTTTGCCAGGATGACCTGACCTCCTGCAGGCACCTCATGTGGTCCTGGAGAGCCTGTGCTGGAGCCAGGCAGCCCTGAGTTCTAGTCGACACTTCACAAGGCCCAGGCAAATTATTTAATCACTCTAAGCCTCTGATTTCCCATCTGTGCAATGGGGATAATATCACCGCCCTCTAGGATTGTCATGAGGATTAACTGAGATATTGTATGTAATTCACTTGGCACCGTGCCTGGCAAGTAATCAACTCCCAGTAAAAGGTAACTGTCAGTGTTACTAAAAGTTGTCAGGGAGGGCATAAAACACAGCCTTATGTCTCACACAATTGTGTAACCATTTCTGACTAATACAAGGACTACTCCCATGTTCTTAAGGATTTTTACTGTGAAGTTATGCCATTCGCTGTCCCTGGTACAAGTGTGGCTTTGTAGTCACGGGGTAAGAGAACCTTGAGAACTGAGAGAATAATTGGTAGAGTAGAACAAGATTTTTGAGATTAATTTACAAGTTTCTTTTCATAAATGAGGAAAATGAGGTCAAAAGCACTGAAAGAACTTGCTCAATGTCAGAGCACTGAGTTTTAGTCAGGACCCATGTCTCCCGGTTCCCATACTTGAAAATCTTCATGAAGTTAAGAAATAGATTCCCAAGTCATTTCAATTTTATATTGCTATGGTAAGTGATGCTAAATGTAGCTCTAATCATTTAAAAGGGTATATACTAACTGAGAAATTGAGAAGAATCTGATTTAATAAGATTTTACTGACATAGGACTCATAATCCCCCAAATAAAACTTTTGTGTGTACACGTGCTTCTTTAAAAATCTGGTAAGAACAGGTGTGAGTACCTCACTCAAGATACATGAGGCAATGAAATTGCAAAGTCCAAAAAAGCCAAAACCAAATCACAATGAAAAACTATTTTGAAGTAACATGAGATTACCTTAGATTTGAATGCTATTTTTCCCAATCTCAGGAAAAAAACCCATATGTATTCTCAAATGAAATATACTACTAGAAATTACTTAACAAATATTTTTGCATGAAAAATCTGTATCTTGCTTCTTATTTTTTAATCGATAGACTATTTTATCAATTAGGTAAATGATTCTTCTTATTTTAAAAATCATAATTCAAAAATGGAGAATTGAATAGATATATCAAATTATTTGGATTAGAGAGGTGTCATCTTCCAGATAATTGCTGAGCCTAGAATTTGTTTCATTGTTTGAAATAATTCTCAGATTTTACATCAGCATTATAGTCATATGCTGCCTAATGACAATTCAATCAATGACAGACCATATATATGACTGGGATCACATAAGATTACAATGGAGCTGAAAAATTCCTGTCGCCAAGTGCTGCTGTAGTCACAGTAATGCCATAGTGCAATGCTTCTCATGTGTTTGTGGTGATGCAGGTGTAAACAAACTTACTGTACTGCCAGTCATTCAAAAGTATAGTACGTACAACTATGCACAAAACATGATACTTGACAATAAACAACTGTGTCACTGGTTTATGTATTTACTATACTATATTTTTAATCATTATTTTAGAGTGTACTTCTGTTTAACTATAAAACAGTCTTGGACAAGTCCTTCAGGAAGTATTCCAGAAGAAGACATTGTTATCTTAGGAGATGACAGCTCCATGTATTATTACCCCTGAAGACATGTCAATGGGACAGGATAGGAGGTGGAAGACAGTGACCCTGTATAGGCCTAGGCTAATGTAGTGTTTGTGTCTTAATTTTTAATAAAAAGCTTAAAAAGTAAAAAAATTTAAAAACAGAAAAACGGCTATAGAAAGGTTATGAAGAAGAAATATTTTTGCTCAGCTGTCCAATGAATTTGATTTTAAGGTATGTTATTATATAAAAGTCAAAAAGTTAAAACAATAAAAAGTTTATAAAGTAAAGAAGTTACAGCTAAGTTATTGAAGAAAGAAGACTTTAAAAATAGATTGAGTGTAGCCTGAGTGTACAGTGTTTCTAAAGTCTACAGGCCGTCACATTCACTCACCACTCACTCACTCACCCATCTGGAACAAATAGCTTAACAACAGAGGCTTTGACTCCTATCATTCCACCTTAACATCTGTCCAGAGATGGGGAGCTGTTTGTTAAAACCTGCTTCTCCTTTTCTTTTATAGTATTAAGATTGCAGCTGAGATGTCACTCTCTAATCAGGAACCAATTTCCCACAACTCCCCTTGCAGCTGGATGTGGCCATGAGTTATAGTTTTTACTAATGGAATGATGTGGACAGTCTCTGCCACACTTTCCTAAGAGGAGAGTCTTCTGGTCTTGGTCTTTCATTCTTTTCCATCTTAGCTTTTCCTGGATGGTGATAACTGTTGGCTTGGAAGCTATATAATAAAGACAGAGATACCAAAAGCCTTGGTCCTTGAATGACTGGAGCAAAATTGCCCATTGCCTGAACTCTTACTTTGACCTGATACACAACAGAGAAGTAATTTGTTTTCCAAGTCACTAATTCTGGATTCTCTTTGCTGCAACAACTTAGCCTCCCTTAACTAAGACATTATCCTAGGCTTCCGTTCTCAAAGTTATGTCATGGATCATGATGGCAGCTTGAGTCGTTTGTGTATGACAGCACCAGGCTCCTGGTCCACACTGGAGTTCAGGAGGAGGGAGGCAGAAGGACAAAGAGCTCTTCCATCTGAATCAGGTTCTTTAAACAGGCTTGCTAGAAATCACCCACTAAACCTCTCATTGGGCAAAATTTTAGTCACATGGTGACCCTTAAATGAAAAGAAACTGGAAAATGTAATTTTTAGTTTGGACTGTCAAAGGCCCAGCTAAAAATCAAAGTTCTATTCCCCAGAAGTATATAACAGAAAAGCAGTTTTAGTTTGCTGCAGATTTCTTTTCCAGTGAGAAGGCAAAAGATAAAGGTACATAAAGCTAAAAGTACATAATTTTTCTAATAGAGGGAAGGGACCATATATTTCTCACAGACTGACATTTCTCTGTTGAATGGGTGATGTTTCTTTTAGCTTCAAATTAGTTCTTATATTTGTCTTAAAATGAGAGCAAACTCTAAAATGTATCAGATAACTACTTCCAGTGATAGTCTTAATTATTTGACTCCCAAAACATCAATGAGCAATGTAATTGTCCTTCTTATAAGAAATTATGCGTTTCATGGTGGTTGTTGTTGTGTGTGTGTGTGTGTGTGTGTGTGTGTGTGTGTATGTACGTGTGTGTGTGTGTGTGTGTGTGTGTGTGTGTGTGTATGTATAAGATAGTACATGCTTTTGGAGGAAGGAAGATGGAAGGGGGTTTGGCAGTGTGATAAAGCTGACAAGGATGATGCTTTCTGTCCTATGGAGAAAATACAGTTCCTCCGGGATTCAGAGAATGTCATCTTTCCCCCAGAGTTGGAGGTATTACAGGTGTTGCAGCTTATCCTTGGGACGTGGCCTGCCAATGGGATTTTACTCAGTTTTCATGAAATATGTTTCTGGATGGCTGTTTGTGGTGCTACATTGTAGAGGAGTTTATCCAGGAGATTCTCTCTTCGTTTGCAATTTATGTTGTTAAACCCTCAAATAAACTCAGTTTAGGGACTTTCTAACTGGCTTCCAGACCCATATTTAATATTGCCTTATGCAAGATGCTTGACAGCTTCCCTTCAATGTAACATAACTACTGGAAATGACATATATATGTGCTCAGGATGCTGGTGAGAACTTCAAATTTCTTGTCACACAGAATGCTTTCTTGGTATCTTTGCTGAGAGTAGTATTCATTCAAATGAATAGCATACATACATTCATCACAATTTTAACCAGAGTTAGTGCCCCTTCCCTTTATTAATGTAGTGACAGCCTAGGATAGATAAATTGAAAAATTTGCTCTGCTCATCATCATCACTTTCAAGCTATCATTAAAATAGACAATAATATGTTCATCATTTTTTTCATATCTGAAGGATTAAAGTTATACAATATTCTTCCTATGCCATAAAGTACATAATTTTTTTAATAGAGGGCAGAAACCATATAAATTTCTCACAGATTGACATTTCTTCTGAATGGGTAATGTTCCTTTTAGCATCAAATGAGTTTTTACATTTACCCTAAGATGAGGACAAGTTCTAAAAGGTATCAGTAATATGTTCATGAGGCTAATCATTTTGGAACAAGTTTTTGTAAACAATACCAGGGCTTGTGGCTCATATCTACTCTTAGGAGTGGCCTGTGACTTCGTGCCTCAGAAATGGGAATGCAGTTCAAGTAGAACAAAAGCCATGTAGCAAAGTGCTGGAAAGTCATTGCAGTTGAGTTGAGGAAGGAAGGGGAAGCCTTGTCACAAATCACTTTTTAGGGTTGGGTCTATGGCAGAAACAGCCAGGTGTCCCAGGATATTTGCTGTCGCCTGCTTTATGGAAGCAGAATTTTTAGCCGGGCATCTTGTGCAACTAGATGTGTACGTGTGATGGGATTCCAGCTAATAAGATATCAATAAGGATGCTGTGTGTAACTTCTAGATTGCATTCTCAAAGGGAGAGAATGTGCCTTCTCCTTCTCCTCTCTGCTGATGGGACTGTGGTGGGAGAACTGGAGCTAAGGCGGCTGTGATGGAGCAACAAGCTAGAAGGAGTCTAGGATCCTGGCACCACAGAACTGTGGTACTTGCAAAACTGCTGGCACTGCCACTTGAAAGAGAAATAAACTGCCACTTTGTTTAATACACTGTTGTTTTGGGTCTGTCTATTAAAAAGGCAAACTGATATACCACAAATACAGGAAGCGGAGTCTTTCCATTGGTGCAGTCTCCAAGTCTTTTTGGTCCAGTACCAGATGCGATTAACTTTTGGGAGAGCTGAATTCACTTGATCATTATCACTACCAGATACTTCCACTTGGTAAGGCAACTCTTCTTGTTCAGTTATGAGTCCAAACAATCCTAGTCTCCACCCATACTTTTCTACTGCTAATGAGTTAAAAACCTTCCCAGGTTTTCGGAGGGTGCTATGGTCTGACTGCTTGTGTCTGCCCAAAATTCCTGTTAAAAGCTAATCCTTGTTGCGGTGGTATTAGGAGGTGGAGCCTTTGGAAGATGATTAGGTGAGAGCTGCACTCCCCTGAAAGGGACTAATGCCCTCATAAGAGAGCTTGAAGAGAGTTGCCTTTCCCCTTCCACCATGTGAGGATACAGAAGGCACCATCTGAGGAAGAGGACCCTCAACAGACACTGAATCTGCTGGCACCTTGATCTTGGAATTCCCAGGCTCTTGAACTGTAAGAAATAAATTTCTATGGTTTATAAGCTACTCAGTCTAAGGTATTTTGCTTGTAGCAACTCAAACAGACTAGAATAGAGGAAATGAATAGCTGTGTAAGATAAATATCTTTAGTAGTGAGTGGATCTCACAATCACTTCCAAGACTGATTTTTTCCTCCCCACGATCCTGCAAACCTCCTTCAGCCTGCAGTAGAAAGTAGTGGCCTCCAAAATCTCTAACATCTTCAAAGAAGATGCTCTGCTCCTGCTCTTATTTTTTAGTTTATTCTTTCTCAGTCTGAGATTGTGCATAGCAAAGAGCTTACTCTAGGTATTAATACTTAGTGGGATGTTGGAGGCATTAGAGATCGAATTTATTAGCATCATGTTTATGTGATGCAATCATGTCTATCTGACTAGGAGCCTGTTTTTGTATTTACATTTTAATCTCTCTGCTTTGTTTCACTACCCAGGAAGGATAGTGTGTTGGTTGAAGAGCATTGGTTAGGAATCACAAAACTCACCCTGTGTGCTGTTTACCAGTAGGGCTCTCTGAACTTCAATTTTCATGGTCAGATTTTAATATTTTCTCTGAGTACCTCAATTTACTTAACTCTTCGGTACATGAGGATCATGAGAAGAAAAGTGCCTTGAAAGCCATTAAGTCCTATATTTAGGAGGCGCCTCCATGAATTCGCTCTGGCATGCCTCAGGTAAAGACGGTTTGTTAATTCTCAGTCACACATGTGAACTTGCTTTACATATTTATGGACACTCTAAGCAAGTTTCTTGATAACTTGCACACTTTTACTTTCTTTCCTAGGTAATGCCCTCTCTCCTCTCCTTCTGAATACCTATCTAGGTATTTGGATAATTTCTTTAGGTTTCTTCTTAGATTTGTCTATAGAAGATCTTACAGACCCAGGTCTTAAGAAGTATCAATGTTTACCAAGTAGCACCTAAGAGTGTTATAGCCATTTTGGGATTTAGGTATAGTTACTCTCTTTTGAAGACAATCCTGCATTCCCTTTGGAGAAAGAAGTTAGTGTTGATTGCTTCTTCTGCTTCACTTCATTACTTTCTCTTTTCCTCCTTTATAGCACTTGCCAACCAGTATTGTCATAACGGGTTACCGGTGAAGAGTAGCAGGGCCCAAGCCTCGGTAACCTTTGCACCCCAGGACTTGGCACTTGGCCAGGTATATAGCAGTTTCTCATTCCACGCATGTTGAATGAATGCATGAGTGAATGTGTGGAGGTAGATTGCTTATTTGAGACAGGGAGCATGACAGTAATACAGCACAGATTAATGTTTGGATTGACTGCCGATTGAGTGGTACTGAGTCAGTCTCACCCATGTCACTGAAACTGAGATCTCAGGTGTTTAGTTTGATAGAACAGACATGGGTTTGAGGAAGAAGTAAATGAAAGAAGTTACTAACTTTGGGGCAGGAAGTACAGCATGGAAAACAGAGGTAAGTGTCTGTGAAAAAGTTGTTGGGGATCTTGAAACAGGTCTGGTGCTGTAGCAAGCTTACTGCTGCAGCTAGCTCTGGGAAATATCTTGTTCAAAGCCATACACTTCAGGCTCTGTAAATAAATCACTGAGAATTATTTATTCCTGCTGTGTCTTTAAGCTATTTTTTTTTGCCACCATATAGGAAGAGTGGATTCCTTCAGAGTATGAAATTCACATCGTTCTCAAATGTTTGAACAAGTGAACATCTATCTTAGTATTCCTTTTTTTTTAATCGAGTCAAAACTTAGAGTGCCTTATCTATTAGAAATTGCTTTGGAGATAATAATGTTGTCTGTAACTTTATTTGATGACTCTTCACAGTAAGTAGACAAAGAGTGTTTAGGTGCCAGGTCATAAAAGAATAACCCTCCCAAGTAGGGATCTCAGTAGGTGCATAAAATCAAACAACCAGGGTAAATTCTCATTAAGAATAATGTCTAGTAGAATCAGAGAAAATCTACTTTTTGCTACTTTAATTCCACACTCCCTTCCCCCAAGTTCAGCAGTGTCACCAGGTTGAGAAACATGGGGAGAGAGAGATTAATCATTAGTAAAAACACACACTTCTGCCCCTCCCCCAGCCTCCTGAAATTTGAGTGAGTCATTTAATCAGAGTGGTTGATTTTTTCCATTCATGTACCATTCCCCTTTCCTTTCTCTGATGCTTTTTGAAGCAGGAAAGGTGATTTTTTTGGCTTCACTTATGTCTAGTCAACCTTTATCCTCCCCCTCTCCGTTTTCAATCTCTAGGGTGTATTTTGGAGAAAATCTCCCCCCACCTCCCCCTTCTGGCATTCATTATTTTCTTTACCTTTAGATACTATTTGTTTCAAAACCAATCTCAACATATGACTCAGTTATGTTAGAAAAGACTGTATTGTGTCTTTTAAGATCCTTTCAGGCCTCACATACAGGCTAAGAAGGTGTTCTTTTCTTTATATGTTTTCCTGTGCCAATTTTTCAGTAGTTGGTTACCTCAGTCGGCCAAAAGCATTTATTCTAATAAGAGTGCTCAAGTGGTTCCCCCTCATTTACTCCCTCCTTTTCTTTGTTCCTCCTTCTTTCTTTTCTTTCTTTTTTTTTTTTTTTGAGTTGGAGTCTCACTCCCTCGCCCAGACTGGAGTGCAGTGGCCGCTCCCGGCCACCGCAGCCTCGGCCTGCTGGGCTCCAGCGATCCTTCCGCCTCAGCCTTCCAAGTAGCTGGAACTACAGGCGTGTGCTACCACACCCGGCTAATTTTTTATTTATTTATTTATTGTAGAGATGAGGTCTCACCAAGTTGCCGAGGCGAGTCTCGAACCGGCGGGCTCAGGCAATCCACTCACCTCAACCTCCCAAAGCGCGGGATTACAGGCTGAGCCACCGAGCCTGACTCTTTTCCTTTCTTCTTCCCTTCCTGTTTGTCTTCTTTTTCCATCTTTGCTCCCCTCTTTGCTCTCTTCTCCACTTTAGAGTCTCAGGACTTGGGTTAGATGCTAGGAATACAAGTACTGATAAGATAAAATCCCAGTCCTCAGGCAACTCACAACTATCCATAAACTGCGAATTCCCTTGCAGCCAGGGTAAGTGTCCTAAGAGAGGGGTGGAATTGTGCTCAGGAAGGAAAAGCCGGACTGCCAGCGTGAAGATGGGAGGTTTCCCAAAGGAGGCAGGAAAACTTGCACCAGTCAGGAATTCTCTATGCAAATTTTAATGGGGTGGGTGTATTAGAGAGATATTCAATGTAGAGGAGGCAGCAGATTCAAAGATTAAAAAAAAAAAAAAAAGAGAAGCTTAAGGAAATGCAAATAAATATGAAGGCAGGTCAGACGAGGTCCAAAGATCTTGTAGAGCCTGCTCAGGAGTTTAGCTTTCAACTGAAGGCACTGGAGTCATTGGTGATCATGCAAAGTAGGGGGACCTGCCTGGTTGGAACTAGAGTAAAGGGACAGGGAAAAGAAGGAACACAGGGACAAGATAAAAGTATCATAATAGTTTAGACAAAAAATTATGAAGACTTCAACTAAGGCAATGGGCAAGGAATGAGAAAGAGGAGATGAACCCAAGTCCTATTTGGGGAATGCGGGACAGCACTTCACGGATGATTAGATGTGGGGGTTGAGGGAGCAGTAGGAGCCTCCAAGTCTAGCCAGTTTTCTGTTTTGTGACCTGGCACTGTTCATTGAGATAGGTAACACTGGAAGTGGGAGAGGTTCTGGGGGAGGGAAGATGATGAATTCTTGGCACCAAGTCAGTCTATATCATTAAGCTGACAAACCATCTTGCCAGTAGAAGTTGTTGCTTGAGGAAGAACTAGGGAAGGCAGTTAAATCAACACAACTATTCTGATGTATTAGTGAGGAGGAACTTTAAAACTCTAATGAAAAAAACTGATTTGGCCAAGTGCGGTGGCTCATGCCCCTAATCCCAGCACTTTGGGAGGCCAAGG
>CAUYQG010132956.1:0-26248 GCA_963574415.1 Tarsius wallacei
CACGCCCGGCTGATTTTTTGATTTATTGTAGAGATGAGGTCTCGCTTGCCCAGGCGGGTCACGAACCCGCGGGCTCAGGCAATCCACTCACCTCAGCCTCCCAAAGGCGCGGGATTACAGGCTGAGCCACCGAGCCCGGCTTAGATTGTTTTGATGATGGAAGAAAAATAGTTTTTTGTGTTTGTTTTCTTGCCACAAATAGTAAGGAATGCCTTCTTTTTTGTTGCTTTCTGTGAATGCTTTTGTTTTTATTTTTGTTTGTTTTGTTTGTTTTTTGTATCAGAGTCTCACTCTGTTGCCCAGCCTGGAGTGCAGTGGCCTACTCACAACCACTGCAGCCTTGACTTTCTGGCTCTGGGGATCCTTCTGCCTCAGCCCCCCAGGGAGTTCAGACTACAGGCATACGCTGCCACACTCGGTTAATTTTTTGATTTTTTTGTGGAGATGAGGTCTTACCAAGTTGCCCAGGCTGTTCTCAAACCACTGGGCCAGGCATTCCTTTTGCCTCTGCCTCCCAAAGTGCTGGGATTACTGGCATAAGCCACTGTGCCCAGCTGGTTTGTTTGGTTTTAATATACACAGTAGACAGGGTGTTTGCCTTGTAGGAAAAAGAACTTGCTTGTCCTCTCTCCAGTGGACATGTGCTATTTGAAACTTCTGATTACGGAATTTCAGAAGGGTCATCCTATCAGTTAAAGCAAAGGTTCTTGTCCTGGAACCTGCGGGAGTGTGTTTCTGAAGTTTTACATTAGTTATTTAGAACAGTTGCCTGGGAACTAGTTGGACTTTATTAAAGGATTGCCTTGTTCTTACTCTGATAATATTTCTAGTAATTTGCAGAAAGACCACATCATAGGGGTAGGAAGTGAGAAGAGGAAACAATTCTAATATGTAGAGTGTTGCTTTTTTTAGCCAAAGATTTAGACTTTATACAGTGGAAAAATTTTGTGTTAGTGTTTTCTCCTCCTATGGGCTGTTTCCGACCTCCTTGGAGTCACCTTTTGCACCATTTTTTAGTTTCAGCTCAGGCTCCAAACTCTGCCATCGCCGCTCAGACTGGTGTCGGGGTAGCATCCACAGTCCATCTCAACCCCATGCAGCTGATGACAGTGGACGCATCGCATGCTCGGCATATCCAAGGGATCCAGCCAGCGCCCATCAGCACACAGGGCATTCAACCGGCCCCCATTGGGACCCCAGGGATACAACCGGCACCAATTGGCGCACAAGGGATCCACTCAGCAGCCCCAATCAGCACACAAGGGCTCCAGCCTGCACCAGTGGGTGCTCAGCAGCCGCAGCCTGAGGGAAAGACTCCAGGTAACTGTAGGACGGCATGAAGAAAAGACATGGCATCTGGGCTGAGATCTTGGCTCTGCCCCGGCTTTGTGGCCTCGGGTAGTTTTTCCAGGCATTGGTCTCTGTAATGTGAGGCCCTCACAGCATACCTTTCGGGGTTGTTGTAAACAGTAGATAAAGCATGCATAAACAGCCTAATGTGCATTTGCACGTAGTACGAAGCATCCTCTTTTTTTTTTTTTTAAAGCCAGGGAGTGTTGACACTCTGAGGCTCAGATCCAAAAGCATCCTCTTTTTACAGAATGCTCTTAGTTGAAGAAGGAGCACATTCTTCTTATAAATGGTATTCTTAATCCATTTAAGATTTTCTTCAGTGTTGTATGTAAAGCTGTGAAATCGTACACTAATGTAGCTAATGTTTTCAGTACTTTACTTAAAAGAAATGCTAGTGGAATAGGCATTTTGGAAAATGGAATAAATCTCTATGCTTGGATTATTAATTAGTCATTTTTCTGATGTAGTTAAAGAAATTCCTGTTTCTCAGCCAGGGTAAATTTTAAAGTTTTTTGCATTAACTATAGAAGGAAGAGATCACTTGGAACTAAGAATTTTAATTGCTATGTAGACCATGAATTTAACGACTTAACTAATAAAGTCTCTCAGACTCTATCACTACATAACTGTCATAGAGATGCAGTTTGCCTATAGTAACCCACCTGGAAGGGTGATGTACCTACATCTTTAAGAGCACCTGCTAGAAAACGCATTGTATTAGGTTGACTCCTATAAGATTGCCATGTTTGTAGATCAAAAATTGTCCAACACAGTTAATTTCTGATTATGATTTTATGCTCACCAGAATTCAGGTGCTAGCTTTAAGTATATAGTTAAAATATCCATTGGTTGAGTATCTTTCTAAAGATAGACTGGGGATGGTACCATTATTTGGGGTTGAAGGAGATTGATATTTTACAAAAGCTGTGTGAGTATATTTCTTGAAATGTGATTTGGACCATGCTGTCAAGCCAGTAGGTCATATTTTCTATGTGTGGCTCTGCCTTTTATTAGCCTTTCTTGCCTCTCAGTTCTCTCATCTTTAAAATGGGAATAATAATTATGGTAAGAGTTATATGAGTAAAAAATATGGGGCCAGGCTCGGTGGCTTAGCCTGTAATCTCAGCACTTTGGGAGGCCGAGGCAAGTGGATTGCCTGAGCGCCCCATGGGTTTGAGACCAGCCCGGGCAACTTGGTGAGACCTCGTCTCTACAATAAATGTAAAAAATTAGCCAGGCATGGTAGCGCGTGCCTGTAGTTCCAGCTACTTGGAAGGCTGAGGTGGAAGGATTGCCGGAGCCCAGCAGGTCAACGCTGGGGTGGCCGTGAGCGTGCCACTACACTCCAGCCTGGGTGACAGAGTGAGACGCCAACTCAAAAAGAAAAAAAAACAAAGCACCTAATAGAGTGAGGTGTTACATTAGATACTCTACTTTGTGTGTCTTTTCTCATTTATTTATAACTGATTATACAGCAAAGAAAAAATAATAGTACTGATCATTGTGGTTCCTGTTCCTTATCCTCTTGAAGATTGACGGTCAGAACATGGACACCTGATGTCAGTGGTCTCATCCTTTTTATTTATGTCTTCCATGACATTTCCTCTCTTCATTGTTCTTTTCTCTTGCCTCTTTTCTCCAGCAGTGGTGTTGGCAGATGGAGCCACAATTGTAGCCAACCCTATCAGCAATCCATTCAGCGCTGCTCCAGCAGCAACAACTGTGGTGCAGACCCATAGCCAGAGCGCGAGCACCAATGCTCCTGCCCAGGGCTCATCGCCCCGGCCAAGCATACTCCGGAAGAAACCTGCCACAGATGGGTGAGTAGACCTGGTAGTGCCAGATGACACCTCTGATTCTGGACATAATAAGTATAAACAACAAGCACTGATATTCAGTGCTGGTAGTTAACTCATCGCTCATTTTCTGTGGCATTTCTGAACTTCTTCCAAATCAACTTGACCACAGGGTTGTTCAGTAGAACCTTGCTCAGCTCGCAACTGTGGGATGTGAAATGAAGAAGCCTCATGTCTGTGGGGTGTCGTTTTCTAAGCAGCTATGGTTCTCTCTAGTTCTGGAAATTCAGTCATAGAACCTTTAAGATAACTTGTAATTAGCTCTTCAGGCTTGTCTAGATAGTTGCATTAGCTCATACCAGGTGTTCTTTTCTCGTCGTTCAGCATTAAGTGTTGCTAAGAGCAAGCAGTTTCCTAAGTGTGTTACGACTCATGTTTAGCAGCAGGTAGTGTTTTGTGTTTACGGGTAAGCCTCTTGGTTGATGGGCCAGAAACAGGAAGGTGTGTGCTGTGTTACCTTAAACGTTCTGGAGGTAGGGGTTCAGCAGTCCCGTGTCAGAAAGAAGAGTTTCTGTGGCTCATCTGAGCTGATGACATCAACACCAGAAAGTTAAAGTGTAGTGCAAGGCTAAATTGCTGAGACTGGGGTCCATGCAGGGTTCTCAGATGCATGGAGCTTTGCATAGGCCACAGTCCCTATCTTTGCTCATTATGAATACTTTGTAAAGAAGGTCTTTTTTAAAGGATTAAGTTTGTTCATGGAGAAGCAACTTCACTCATAAAAACACAAGGCAAAGCTTGTGGCTAAGATGGCAAATTGATCACACAGCTAAATTTCTCTCTCGCAGAACCCTGTAAAACTATAATGAAG
This sequence comes from Tarsius wallacei, assembly GCA_963574415.1. Taxonomy (NCBI): domain Eukaryota; kingdom Metazoa; phylum Chordata; class Mammalia; order Primates; family Tarsiidae; genus Tarsius; species Tarsius wallacei. Next base: position 4,021 of record CAUYQG010132956.1, read on the forward strand.
AGTTTTTTTAATTTTTAAATTTGCATTTATTATTATTATTTGCTTCAAGGATAAAGATTTCTTTTTTTAAATAAAAAGAATGATAAGCGTTCAAGACTGTGGAGAACAGGAAAGGACACAGTAGCAACAAAACATTGAAGCAGGAGAGCAGATTGGCCAGTGATTGCACCCTTGGCTGTGAGAAAGCTAAATGTGTGGCTTGCATGGGGAATGTTGAGAACCATGCTTATTTCAATTGGACACTCTTCAAAAGGACTAAGAGGCCAGATGCGGTGGCTCGTGCCTGGGACCCCAGCACTTGGGGAAGCTGAGGCGAGAGGATTGCTTGAGCCCAGGAATTTGAGACCAGCCTAGGCAGCACAGTGAAATCGCTACAGAAAACCAAAAAATTAGCCAGGTGTGGTGGTACACACCTGTAGTCTCAGCTACTCGAGAGGCTGAGGCAGGAGGATCACTTGAGCCCAGAAGTTCAAGACTGCAGTGAGCCACCACTCTCCAACCTGGGGAACAGAATGAGACATCCCCGAGTCAAGAACAGGAAGAGCTTTTAAGAAGTAGGCTGAATCTGCTTGTGAAGTAGCTAGATCCCAGAATCCATTCTCCACCCAACCCCCAGCAGGAGCCTGGAAGTTCAGACTCTGCAGGTCCTCCGCTAGGAGTATTTACCAGGAAGAGTTTGAATGACCAACCCTGTATGACTTGCCAAGACTTCCCAGCCCACTCCCCACTTTTGGCTGACACTCTGGCGGGTAAACTAGATTCTCTAGATGGAAAGTGAGAAGAGGACTCTGCTTTCCTTCTGGGGAGTCTTCTAGCCCATGGAGAGAGTGCTGAAGATTCCAATACTAGAGGCTCTGTAAGGACAGGGTGAGATTACCCTACAGTGGGCCTTACCGTAGATGGGCCCTTTCCAAGCTCAGAGCTCCCAGCCAGCTTTTCAGTTCCACCACTCCTAATCATGAACATACAACCAAGGATAGTCAGATCCTGAGGGGTCCTCTAATGCTGGAAGATAGAAGCCACAGTAAACATCCCCACAGGCACCTTGGAAGATGCAGAGGCTATGAAGATGAGAATAAAACCCAGAGTAACAAAGTCAAGCAAAAATTATTCATGATATCTTCATAAAGACAGAAGAAAAGGTACTTTCATGAAACAGGAAAACAGTGCTATACAAAAGGAACATTCAGAAGACAGAAGAACTTGTCCTAAAGTTTAAAATATAACAGAAATTGTAAAGTCAGTAGAAGGTTTGGAAGATAAAGTTGAGGAGATCTCCAAAGTGGAGCAAAAAGACAAGAAATTGGAGAAAAAGACAGTAGAAAATTAGAAAAGGTAATAAAAAGAGCCAGTTTCTGGAGATTCAGCCTCCAAGTAATGGGGCTTTAACAAGAGAGAAAGAGAAAAGGAAGGATATTTACAAAGTAATTAGCAGAAAAATTTACCAAACCTGAAAGACATGAGTGTAGAGGTTTAAAGAAATGCCCAGCACAGTAGATGCAGTGTATGCCGCAAACCCATGCCAGCACTCTGAAATTTCACAACACTGGAGACAAAAAGATGTGCCCACGTCTTCCATATTTCATCAGCCCCTCCCAGAAAAGACCCTTATTCTGTGCCCTCTGTAATTCAGTCTGTCATCATGGGATGCCCCTGTGCTCTTGCCTCATCTTTATCTACATTTTCCTGCTTTAAGCCTGGCTCTTCCTCATTGTGGCTTTCTAAGGTGGTAGCTGCCTCTCTTCCACATCCCTCCTGCCACTCAGCCTGGAGGTGGGATAGATGTCTTTGTCACACCTCATTGCCACTTTCAGGCTGTTTCTCCTTTTCAGTAGCACTGATCTATATTTAGATTTCATAAAATTTGCAGTTGAAAAAGTTGTTTCACATAGCAAAATTATTCTATACATAATGGAAAGTTTTTCAATAACTGAATCAAGTATTCCATTTTTTTTTTTTTTTCCTGAGTTAGAATCTCACTCCGTTACCCAGGCTGGAGTGCAGTGGCACTCTCCCGGACACCACAACCTCGATATGCTGGGCTCCGGCGATCCTTCTGCCTCAGCCTTCCAGGTAGCTGGAACTACAGGCACACGCTACCATGCCTGCCTGATTTTTTTATTTATTGTAGAGATGAGGTCTCGCCAAGTTGCCCAGACAGGTCTCGAACCCGCAGGCTCAGGCAATTCACTCACCTCGGCCTCCCAAAGCGTGGGACTACAGGCTGAGCCACCAAGCCCGGCCAAGTATTCCATTTTAAATTCAAATTAATTAAAATGAAATGACGTTAAATGTTATTACTCAGTTGTACTAGCCACATTTCAAGTGCTTAGTAGCACCATATAGCTTTTGTATTGGACACGGCAGATCTAGGGGCTCCTTTTTTTGTTACATTCGATTTTGTAGATGTGTTTTCCCTTCAGAAGTGCAGGATGTCTGGTGCAGGATGTCTTTTGTGATGGTAGCACTCCCATCTTTACTTTTACTTATTTACTTAAAATATTTTTTTGTTGTTGTTTTAAAGATGTGTGGCCAGGCTCAGTGGCTCAGCCTGTGGTCCCAGCACTTTGGGAGGTCAAGGTGAGTGGGTTGCCTGAGTCCGTGGGTTCGAGATCAGCCCGGGCAACTTGGCAAGACCTCGTCTCTACAATTAAAAAAAAAAAAATTAGCCAGTTGTGGTGGCATGCACCTATAGTTTCAACTACTTGGAAGGCTGAGGCAGAAGGATTGCCGGAGCCTTGGGTGACAGAGTGAGACTCCAGCTCAAAAAAAAAAAAAAATGATGTGGAGTACAATTCAGGACTAGGTATACAAGTGGTTATCGTACAGACAAAGTTTGGACCTCCCTTTGGTCGCCATTTCACCTGGTTGAGATAAGGTACCCTTTTTGATGTTATATGTTCCCCCACCCTCCTCGGCAGCGTCCTGCTACTGCCAATCCCTTTCTTACAGTATTATGGTAAATGTTCAGGGTCAGCTTATGGGTGAGAACATGTGGCATGCAGTTCTTTGTTTCTGTGACAGATCACTGAGTATTATGGACTCTACTGTCTTTACGTTTAATAAACAGAAGTGATTTTTCTATCTCTCTGACCCCTCAGGTACCCAAATGCTTCTCCTACCTCTGCTCTCTCCAGCAACACCAGCTTATGTGCATAACATGCAAAGTCAGCAAACCCTCCCTGACCTTGTCCCTGTGCTCCCGTGTCCCTCAGCCCACCTCTCTTTCTGCCTCTCTCCCCCTGATGGTTCAGCAGGATCCCCCAGAAGCCGTCAATCCATTGATTCCCCTTTTCATGTTGCACGCTGCCTCTCATGGCCTCTTTCTCTGCTCTCCCTGATTCAGAGGCTGTGGTCACTGCAGTCATTTCCTTGAGGCCCCCCTCCACTCCCCTTGACTTGGTCAAAGGCAGAGCTACATCCAGCTCTCAGCGTAATTGGTGCTTGCACTTGTACAGCAGGTCGTGGCAAGCAAAGCTACTCGCTGCCCGCTGGTTGGTCTTGTCAGCCTCGCAGACCTCCACTGGCTCTTGCAGCGGACCAACTGAGTGTGCTCTCCTACGCCCGTCTCCCAAGCAACTGTGTTACGTTTACTTCTCTCAGAACTTCCAGGCTTCCTCCCCCATCCTCACTGCTAGCTGAGGAACTTGGTTCTTACTGTTTTGAGAAGACGAACACAGCCTAAGGAGAACTTCCACAGTCTGCAGTTATACCTACTTGTGGCTCAGTACCCTGTGTCCTGCCTCCTGTCTGTTCCTCTAGACGAGCTTGCTGTGCCCTGTCTCCTCTTCTCTTGCCCACTCAACACCAGTGCTACAGCTTCTCTCCCTTTCTTTCCAGTGTTTTCTTGCTGTTGGCTCATCTGCCTAAAAAGTATAAATAGTTCAGGCACGGTGGCTCACAGCTGCAGTCCCAGCACTTTGGGAGGCCAAAGCAGAGGATCACTTGAGCCCAGCCTGGGCAACATAGTGAGACCTCATCTCTACAAAGAAAAAAAAAAAGCCAAGCACGGTGGCATATGCCTGGAGTCCCAATTACTTGGGAAGTTGAGGAAGGGGGAGGATTGCTTGAGCCCTGAAGTGTAAGACTGTGGTGACCTATGATTGTGCCACTGCACTCCAGTCTGTGCAACAGAGTGACACCCTGACAAAAAAGACAAACAAAAAGCAAGCAAAAAAAAGGTACAAACATGCCTGTCATTTCCTCTGTCTAAAAAAAGAGAAATCTGTCTATTTAGCCCAGTTTTCAGTCTCTCTGTCAACATTTGTATTGAAGTAGAGAAAACAGGGAGAGATATGCATGTACACGCCAATGAGTTAGCACAAAGTACATATAATGTCCAGCCACTAAATAGGTCAGCGTGTTCTCCTAAACATAACTAAGCAGTTTTTCTAAGTTTGACCCCATAGATAGAATAACATATTTTGCTTTTTGTATGTGTCTGACTTTTGTCACTCCGTTTTGTGTCATTTATCCACATTATTACATGTGGCTTTTTTTTTGAGTTGAAGTCTCACTCTGTTGCCCAGGCTACAGTGCAGTTAGCATGCTCATGACCACCGCAGCCTTGACCTGCTGGGCTCAGGCAATCCTTCCTCTTCTGCTTTCCAGGTAGCTGGAATTACAGGCATGTGCCACCACCCCCAGCTAATTTTTTGATTTACTGTAGAGACAAGGTCTTGCCAAGTTGCCCAGGCTGGTCTCGAACCTGTGGGCTCAGGCAATCCTCTTGCCCTCACCTCCCAAAGTGCTGAGATTACAGGCGTGAGCCACTGCATCCAGCTTATTGCATATGATTGTAATTTTTTTTATTGCTATATAAAATACTGTTGTATAACAAACCATAGTTTGTTTATGGATATTTGAGTTGTTCCCAGGTTTCACCTATATGTCATCTTGAACATTTTTGTGCTTGACTTTTGATTCACATATGAGTATGTTTCCGTTACATACTGAGGAGGGATTTACCAGGTCAGATGGTATGCTTATGTTCAACTCTCATAGATGATGCTGATGGTTTTCCAAGTGTTCATACTTATTTATGCTCTTACCCAGAGTTGGGGACATTGCTTTCTCCTCACCATTACTTGTTATTGGCACTCTGTGCATCTGGCCGTTCTGTAGGTTTGAAGTGGTGCATTTTATTTGTTTGTTTGTTTTGTTCTGGGTTTTTTTGGTTTTGTCCAGTGAGGGGGTAGTGGTAGAGAGGTTGTCTTGCCCTTTTGTTTTTCCCCTTCTTATGGAAGAGTTTGCTCACAATAAAATTTTAACATCTGACTGTATACCCCAAACCCATCTTCAGCCACTGACTTACCAGCTCATGGCCACTTTTCTTTTATCTATGTGCCTGCCCACCCTCTTTTACCCTATTAGTTGATGCGAATCCTGGCATCATGGCATTTCATTTGTATTATGTCAGCATGTGTCTATGGAGAGATATATACCTAAAAACATACAATGTGATAACATCAGTATCCAGTCATCATTCAAATTTCCAGTGGTCTGGAATGTCACAATTTTGTTTTGTGTTATTTGTTTAAATCGGTATTCTGATAAGGTGCACACATTGTATTAGTTGATATGACTTTTAATACAATTTAATATACAGACTTCCTCCATCTCTTTTTTCTTGGCAGTTTATTTGTAGAAGAAACTTGGTCTTTTGTGCGTATGTGTCTGTGTCGCTCTTTAGATGTTGTCGTTGGTATCCCCACTGTATTAGTTTCCTAGGGCTGCTGTAAAAAAAATTACTATTTGGTGTCTTAAAACAGCAGAAATTTATTCTTTTATAGTTCTGGTGACTAGAAGTCTGAAATCAAGGTGTTGGTATGGGTTGTACCTTCTGAAGGTTCTCAGGGATAACTTATTTATGCCTTTGTCTTAGCTGCTGGTGGCTGTTGGCAGCCTTTGCAGTCCTTGGCTTGTAGATGCAGTACCCCAGTCTCTGCCTCCAGTGGTCTTCCCTTCTTGTTTGTGTCTCAAATCTCCCTTTCTTATCTGTTATTAGGATACCAGTCATTGGATGTATGGGTTACCCTAAATCCAGAAGGATCTCATCTTGAGATCCTTAACTTAATTACATTTGCAAAGACCCTTATTTCAAGTAAGGTCGCATTCACGGTCACCGAAGATTAGGACTTATATCTTTTTAAGAAACTCAATTCAGTCATCTATACACCCACAGCGTAATTTCATTCATTCTGTGCTGTGCATTTTCTGTAAGTTGTTATTGAATCAAAGCTTTTACCGATTCTTTTTTACTTTATGCTTTTTGTGGGAAGATTACTTCATAGTTTGATTATTTAGTCTTCTGCTGGGAGATACATGATGTCTGATGTCACCCTTTTTGAAATGTTAGCAGCCCTGAGGACCAGTACCTGGACCCATTCGTGACTTGGTGTTATAAACTGATATATTCTGATTCTAGACATTTTCTCCCAAACCCCTTCTCATCAGGCATTTGTTTCTGCCACTTTACCAACACTAATCATGTTGCGCAGTCAGGACTTCCACCTTGCTAACCCGATGGGTTTTTTTTTTTTAGACAGAGCCTTACCTGGCTTCTCTGCTGCATGACACAGTTGCTCTCTAACTCTTTTCTTCCTTGATAAACTGATTTCCAGGAGCTTGCTGAGGTCTGTGTAAATAAAACACATAGGCATAATAATTGTAAACACTTTATGGATTTTGATTTTAATAACATGAAGCAGAAAAGAGATGTGGCATGCAAGAAGCAGCAGGAGTCACAGCAGTTGCTTCCTGGAGGTAGACTGGCGGGAGATGGGCAGGAATGGGGAACAGACCTGCTGTATTTTGCTGAAGTCTTTTCATACTGTCTGGCTTTTTCAGTAATGCTCTTGTGCTGCTCGAGAAAACAAAAGTCCCTTTGAGAAAATACTTCGTCGACGTGCTGCTCTCGTTTTGCCACAGATACGCCTGGCGAGTGTGTGTCTCGTGTTTTTCTTCCTTCGATGACGGTGGGCTGCTACTCTCCGGGTCTGTCTCTTGTCTCTTTCAGAACGGCAGTCCGGAAAACCCTCATTCCTCCTCAGCCTCCCGATGTGGCTGTTCCTCGAGTGGAGAGCGCTCTGCGGAGTACGTCCGGGTCGCCTAGGCCTGCAGGGTGAGCACACACGTGTTCTGCCACGCTTGCTTCTCTTGCACAGCCTCGTCGAGGGAAGAGCCTAATAAGCGTGCGTCTTTTGGGAGGGGGTAGGGCACAGTCACTGTGTTGCTAGGCTGGAGCGCAGTGGCTGTTCTCGGGCACAGTGATAGCGTGCTCCTGCCTCTCCTGGGCCTTAGCGATCCTCCCTCCTCAGCCTCCCAAGTAGCTGGGACTGTAGGCGTGCACCGCCATGCCCAGCTCACACAAAACACTCCCTACCTGCATGACCTGAGTTTGCTTTCAGCCTCTCTGATCCCCACTTGCCTCAGTGTTGAAGTGGGCATGCTTACAACATCTGCCTCCTAGAATTCCTGTCTAAAGGAAATGATGTGTGTAAAGCACTTAGAACAGAACCTGCCTCACAGTAACCCTGGTGCGGTTATCAGAAGTGACGTTACAGCATTCGTTAATGCATGCTTTTTCTTTGTTCTTTATCTTCTTAATTCCAAAAGCAATATTATTTTGGAAAAAGTAATTAGACAATATAAAAATATGTAAAGTATAAAGTGAGAAATAATTTTCATTCCCTTTCCACATAGCCAGTCCCACTTCCCAGAATAATATTGATGGTTAACATTGTTGATACGTATCTTTCCACATCTTTTTCTGTGTACATATGTAGATAGATTGATAGATTCTTAAAAATGAGGTCTTGCCGATTGGATTGTTTTACATCTTGCACTTTTTCTTATATCAGTAATAGTATACCTTGTTTGTCTGTTTAGATCTACTTCTTCATTAAACTGTGATCACGAAAAAAATGATGATGCCTTGTTTGTGCTGGCTGTCATTTTAGGACCTGGGCATATATAGCAGTGATGAAAATTGATGTAGGGTGTCTGTTCCCCTTAAGCTTACTTCCTAGTGGGTGTGGATTAATACTCAATATATGGGGAAAAAGAAACAGTCTAAAGGGAATAAAAAGTGATTGGATGAAGAGGAGGCGATGATTTACAGAAAGGCTCCTCTGAGCAGAGCTTGAAGGAATAAGCCACATGCTCCCAGATTTTGATGTCGGGGTACTTGCAGTCTTCACTCACATATTAGTACAGAAACATATGAATGACCATGCCAGCCGAGACTGCACAGTGATCCTAATAATGAATGGGGAGAGATCAGTTATTCTGTGATCTTTAAACACTTTTGTGAAAATACTGAAAACTGTCTTACTGTCTGTTGTAATCCATGGAGAAATGAAAAAAAAAGTGAAACTAATACTTACCTAGTCGGGACAGTACTTGCCTCCTTCTCATTGTCTGTTTTTACAATACAGAGCAAGAATCCTTCTAAGCCTTGGCGAATTTCATACTCCTGAGTTTGGATCCACTTGCAACATTTTAGCCTTTGCATTTTCAATGTTGCAAAACGTCTCCAAGAGTTCTTTGATATGGAGTTTTTTGCCAGCATCATTTCCAGGGTCTTCATCCTTCATCTTCCTTCCTTATTAAAACTGCTTTCCTTCACTGCTGCTTGGGCTTCAGATGTAGGTTTCATAGCAGCATCTTTCTCTGTGCTTAACACCAGTCATTTATGATGACTTCTAAAATTATGAAGCAGCCTTTACTGGCAGTAAAAGGTTTTTCTTCATTTTCCTGAATACTGTTTTCTTTCAGTGTAGCAACTCACTTCAACACTTTGGCCTTGAATGATTGTGGTTTTTAAAAAAAATTAATGTCTCCAATCCAAAGTAGAAGCAAGCACTCCATTTCTGTCATAAGCAGCTTTCTGCTCCTAGTGAGGTTAAAACTAAAAGATGATATTACAGCGACTTTACCTTCTTTTTTTATATTCATTGGACTTTTTCATTATGGTCCTTACCACAACTTTGTAGAAGCCTAGATTTCATCTTCTCTTTGCTGGACCATTTTCAGATCCTCTATCTTTATGCAGTTTCACTTCTAGCATTATCACTTTTTCATTTTTTGTTGCATTTTTATCTTTATTGGCCAGTTCTGTCTTTCAGTCTTACATTTTTAGGAAATTTCACATTGGTTTATCACTGGGAAACCAGAAGAATACAACTAAACGCTTTATTGTCTTCAGATATACAGTGACTGAAAAAGAAGTGATGTGACTGGTCACTAATGATGACGCACATCTGTTCACCTACATAGTGATCTGGGGACTCCAGAGCCAGCAGCAAATTCTAGCTTTATGCAGTTCCTCACAGTTAGTATACGCTGCTTACTAAAATCCGAACAGTGTTGCTGGGGACTGATATGGAATAACTAAACATAGGTGTCGTATAACCATGGGAATGTGTCCTGAGGAATATGCGTCATTAGGCAATTTCGTCATTGTGTGAACATCATAGAGTATGCATACACAAACTTAGGCGGTATAGCCCACTACGCACCATCATATATGTGGTTCACTGTTTGCTGAAACGTCCTGATGCATTCCTCAGCTAATGAACACTTAAGCTATTTTTATTTATCACTGTGATAAGACTGCATTGAATGTCTTCATTCCTCTGCTGTTGAACTTTGCAGTTGTTTCTCTGGGACGTTCCTGGAAGTAGTAGTGCTAGGTCAAGGTAAATGGTGTTTAAAGTCTGGTTTCCAATCACTGTTCCCATCTGCTTCCTCATGAAATATGTTTTCCCATTTTCTCCACATTCTTAACCAACTCTAGATAATTAAATTTTTTAAATGTGATGCATTCCTTTTCATTGGTTAAAACTGGTGGTGGTGGTTGTCTTTTTTTTGGAAAACAGTAGAAATGGACTTAGTTGTAAAGTGTCAGTCCTGAAGATGAAATCATGCCACGAAGTACAAGTCTGTCCCTAGGAACAACAGCAAGTGTAGAAATGGGCTGAGCAGCAGCTATTTGTCGAGTCTTTCCTGGACTTAGTGTGGCTCAGAGAAGCTGTGGAGGTAGGGCACCTCACCGGCACCCAGACTTTAAACACCGACCTTATTTCTGAGTAGCCGCCTGTGTCTGTGGCCCCTGAAAGAGGAGAGCATTTGGACTGTGAGAAAATAACTAGCTGGAAGTGTAGACTCCCCACACTACCACACCCAAGTCAAAGGAGTCTCATGTAAATGGCTGTTGTTAGGAATAGCCCAACTCCGTTCAGTAATAATAAAAGGATTAATACAAAGGTAACAAAAATTAAAGCATAGGAAAAGAGTAACAAAATATCCTAGTTTGTTTACTAAGGACACTGACTAGAAAGTATTGACAGGGAACAGATGAAATTTATAACGAAACATTCCACCATAAATTTAAATAGCTTAGCAAAATAGCCACTTCTCTGAAAGAAAACACAAAGATGAAATGCAAAGACTCCCAGAGGAAATGACAGAACAAAGGAATAACACATGAGTTAGCAGAACTCGGTAGAGAACTAACTAGAAAATACCATAGAATGAAAACAAAATTGAAACTGCAGAAAACAGTACAGGTTATAGAAGGTGGAAATGAAAAAGTGAATAAAATAAAAACACAAAACAAAAACCATATAGAACACACGTTGAGAGAAGTAAGATCAAATGTGTGTTATGTAAATGGCTTTATTATAGATGTTTTATAGATTGAATTATCTCCCCAGAATTCATATGTTGAAGTCTTAACCCCAAGTAGGGGTATTCTTTTTGTTTTGTTTTGTTTTTTTGAGACAGTGTCTTACTCTGTCATCCAGGCTGGAATGCAGTGGCACAATCACAGGGACTACAGGCATGCACTACCATGCCTGCCTAATTTTTCTCTTTTTTATAGAGACAGGGTTTCATTTTGTTGCCCAGGTCTCAAACTCAAGCAATCCTCCTGGCCTCAGCCTCCCAAAGTGCTGGGATTATGAGGTGTGAGCCACTGTGCCTGCCTGGTATACAAGGGGGGAAATTAGGACACAGACACAGACACACACAATGCTGTGTGAACATGAAGGCCAAGATTGAGGTGGTGCCAAGAAATAGCCAAGATTGCCAGCAAAACATCCAGAAGTTGGGAGAGGGACATGGGATAGCCTACCTCCCTCCCAGCCCTTAGAAAGAATCAGTCCTGTGAGACAATAAATTTATGTTGTTTAAGACCCAAATTTGTGGTACTTTGTTATGGCAGCCCTAGCAAATTAGTACTGTCCTTAACTCACCTGGTGAGATAAACCTTTTTCCAGATTAAATTTCAGAGCAAAACCCAGCTCTGTGTTGTATATAGAGGCATACCTAAAACGAAGTGATTCATGGAAGTTGAAATGAATCATTAGGTAAAGATAGTGTGGTATGGTAAACCTGACCTATACTTACTCACAAGAGGAGACTGTTACATCATCAGGAGTTTTTTGAGCCAGTCGTTAAATACAACCTTTAAATAAATTGTATTACTATGCATAAACTCGAAACAAATGTAGGGTCAGGTACGGTGCCTCACACCTGTGGTCCCAGCACTGTAAAAGGCCAAGGTAGAAGGATCACTTGATCCAGGAGTTCAAGCCCAGCCTGGGCAGCATAGCAAGACCCTGTCGCTATTTTTAAATATGTAGTAAATAATCTAAAACTCATTCCTTCCTGGCTAAGCTAACACATTTTATTATCATTGTGGTGGAAATAATGTATAGAGGTGTGCTACTTCCTCTGTCTTCCCAATTCCATATTTAGTGATTTCACATTGGCAGCTTGAAATTGGCCATGGTAGAAGTCATAATGGTTTATGTAAGCAGAGGTTGGTAAACTTTCTCAGTAAAGGGCAAAATGATAAATTATCTTTGGTTTTATAGGTCGTGTAGTCTCTGTCGTGAGAGCTCAGCTCTGCTATAACATCAGGAAAGCAGCAGTAGACGATACATAAACAGTTGTGGCTGTGGTCCAAGAAGATCTTTATTTGCTAAACAGGTGCTGGTCCAGGGTACAGTTTGTCAACTCCTGATCAGACAAAGGTGGAGAAAATGTTAATCATACAGATTAAACTTCTTAAAAGTGTTTGTCTGTAGCCTTTACATTGTAAAGAAGCCAAACCCATTATCTAGCAGAAGGGTGGGAGAGAAGTAAGGGATGAAATACTACCTCCTGTTTACAGTGTACGGTATTTGGGTGGTGGGTACACTAAAAGCCTAGACTTTATCACTGTGCAGTGTAGCCATGTAACACAACCGCACTTATACCCCTAAGTCTATAAAAGTTAAAACAAAACAACCATCATCTGACTCAGAGAAGAAACTTCCCCTTTTCCTGCTCATATTGGCTAATAGCATTTCATGGAAACATCTTTTGTGCGATTTCAATCTTTCTAAATGTATTGAAGGGTGAATTTTGACTTCACATAAGTTCTACCCTAGAGAATGTTCCGTGTGCCCTTGAGAAGAATGCATTCTACTGTATTGGATGTAGTGTTCTGTATATGTCAGGTTAGTTGCCTTAGTATTCAAGTCCTCTGCTTCCTTGCTGAGCTTTCTGGATGTTTTATCTGCTATTGAAAGTGAGGTATTAGCCGGGCTCGGTGGCTCAGCCTGTAATCCCGCGCCTTGGGAGGCTGAGGTGAGTGGATTGCCTGAGCCCGCGGGTTCGAGACCCGCCTGGGCAGGCGTAACCTCATCTCTACAATAAATCAAAAAATCAGCCGGGCGTGGTAGCGCGCGCCTGTAGTTCCGGCTACTCGGAAGGCTGAGGCGGAAGGATCGCCGGAGCCGGGGTCGAGGCTGCGGTGGCCGGGAGCGGCCACTGCACTCCAGTCTGGGCGACAGAGTGAGACTCCAACTCAAAAAAAAAAAAAAAAAAGAAAGTGAGGTATTGAAGTATTTTCTTGTATGACTATCTATTTCTCCCATTAATTCTGTCAATATTTGCACCAGATATTCTGGAGCTCTGTTCTTTGATGTGTATAGGTTTATAATTGCTCATATATATATGGTTTTTTTTTTTTTTTTTTTGAGTCAGAGTCTAATTCTGTCACACAGGCTGGAGTGCAGTGGCATGCTCATGGCCACTGCAACCTCGACCTGCTGGGCTCAGGCGATCCTTCCTCCTCAGCCTTCCAAGTAGCTGGAATCCAGGCATATGCCACCATGCCTGGCTAAGTTTTTGATTTATTGTAGAGATGCTGCCTCACCAAGTTGCCCAGGCTTGTCTCGAACCAGTGGGTTCAGGCAATCTTCTCACCTCAGCCTCCCAAAGTGTTGGGATTATAAGCGTGAGCCACCATGCCCAGCCCTTGTTTTATTTTGTTGTGGTAAAAACAGTAAACGTGAGATCTGCCCTCTTAAAAAGAATGCAAGTGCTTATCACAGTATTGTTGATGGTAGGTGCAGTGTTGTATAAACAAGCAGGTCTCTAGAACGCCTTGTCTTGCTTAACAGAAACTTCATGCCCTTGGATTAGTAGCACCCTTATCTCCCTCCTCATTGCCTTTTGCTGTGTCGTTCATCAATATATGATGTCCTTTGTCTCTTGAAACAGGTTTGATTTAAAGTCTCTTTTGTCTGATAGTGCTGTAGCTCCCCAGATTTCTTTTGGTTACTGTTTGCGTGGGATATCTTTTTCCATTCTTTCACTTATTTACGGTATTGAAGCTAAATTGGTATCAAGTCAAACTAGATTGATACAAATTTAGAATGTTAATTGCAATCCCATGGTAACCAGTAAAAAATTACCCCTGAATAATATCATCTGAAGACTTAAATTACTTACTCAAATATTTTTTCAAAAGACTCATCAAGCAAAGGCAAAAAAAATTGAAGTGTTAATTATGAGAAAAGGTGATTCAGCAAAACATAGAAGTACTTTATAATGCTGAAGAATATAATTTAAATGAGGATTTAACAGTTAAGAATATCTGTGGCCCGGGTGTGGTGGCTCAGCCTGTAATCCTAGCACTTTGGGAGGCAGAGGCAAGAGGACTGCCTGAGCCCAACCTGGGCAACTTGGTAAGATCTTGCCTCTACAATAAATCACATACACAAAAAAACTAGCCAGGCGTGGTGGCATGCTACTTGGAAGGCTGAGGCGGAAGGATCACCTGAGCCCAGCAGGTCAAGGCTGCAGTGACCGTGAGTGTGCCACTGCACTCTAGCCTGGGTGACAAGAGCAAGACTCCACCTCGGGAAAAAAAAAAAACCAGAATATCTGTGTACCAAATAATCTAGCATAAAGATTCATAAAGCAGAATTTAGAAAAACTGTAAGGAGAGTTTAAGAGAGCAAGATAGGATCAAAGAAGCTTTAATTCACCTTTATCAGGACATATCTGTTTAAGTAGACCATTAATAAGTAGGATATAATAAACCTAAATAGCATTAAGGTGGAATTGATAATATTAAATTCTGCACATTAACTACACCTTTTCATGTGCCCATGGAGCATTTGCACAAGTAATTTCTTAGTTATGCACAAGGAAAATCTAGCAAATTTCAGAAAACAGTTTCTGTTCTCAACAGAGTAAAACTGGAAGTAGTAATGAAAACAGACCATGGAAAGCCCTTTTTGCCCTTTTTTTTTTTTTTTTTTTTTTTGAGTTGGAGTCTTATTCTTGCCCAGATACTGGAGTGCGGTGGCACGCTCCCAGCTACCGCACCCTCAACCTGCTCCGGTGATCCTTCCGCCTCAGCCTTCCAGGTAGCTGGAACTACAGGCGCGCGCTACCACTCCCGGCTAATTTTTTGATTTACTGTAGAGACGCGGTCTCGCCAAGTTGCCCAGGCGGGTCTCAAACCCACGGGCTCAGACAGTCCACTCGTCTCGGCCTCTCAAAGTGCTGGGATTACAGGCTGAGCCACTGAGCCCGGCCTTTGCCCATTTTTAAATGTTCTCTGAGAGCTGGGTGTGGTGGCACACTCCTGAAGCTCCAGCTACTCGGGAGGCTGAGTCAGGAGTATTGCTTGAGCCCACGAGTTCAAGGCTACTGTGAGCGGTGATTGCACCCCAGCACTTCAGGTTGGGTGACACAATGAGACTGTTTCCCAAATAAATAAATAAATAGGTAAGTAAATAAACAAATTGCTCTTGGAAACCACAGTCAAAAGGAAAATATAAGCAAAAGCTACAGTATTTCTAAAAGTTGCCATAATGAAATCTCGACATATCAGGATCAATGGACTGCAACTAAAGCAGTATCCAGAAGGATATCGTAGCCTTAAATATTTACGTCAATAAAAAACATTCTGAAAATTAAACGTCAGGCTAAAAAAGATAGGAAAATAAAAAATAAAGGACGTCAAAGGAAGTAATTAATAATTATAAAAGCAGAAATTAAGTCAGGTATAGTGGTTCACAGCTGTAATCCCAGCACTTTGGGTTGAGAGGCAAAGGCGAGAGGATTGCCTGAGCCCAGGAGTTTGAGATCAGCCTGGGCAACTTGGCGAGACCTCATCTTTACAATAAATCAAAAAAATTAGCTGGGCATGGTGGCGTATGCCTACAGTCCCGGCTGTTTGGAAGGCTGAAGCGGAAGGATCGCCTGAGCCCAGCAGGTTGAGGCTGCGGTGGCTGTGAGCGTACCACTGCACTCCAGCCTGAGCGACAGAGACTCTAACTCAAAAAGAAAAAAAAAAAAAAGGCAGAAATTAATTATTATATTAGGACAGAGACTGGCACTAACCTAATTAAGATAAACAGTAAAAAGCACAAAATGAGATCTCACCAAGTAACCACGAAACCGAAAAAAGGTTTTTTTTTATGCATTGAACTTATGCAGTTCTATGCAAATAATGAAAGTAGAAAACGTGAGTAAATTTATTTATAATCATAGAACAGGAAAGATATTTTTCACTATGACTCAAAACCCAGAATCTGTGAAAAGAAAGGATTAAGAAATTTGACTTAGTAAAAATATTTTTTAAAAAATACTACTTTTATAAGAAAAATCTTCATAAGAAAAACAGAAGACAATAACACTATAAGAAAGCGTTTGGCAGTAATGGGAAACTGTCAGGTGGGGGGGTGGGAATGGCAGTTGAGGGAAACTGCTAGGGGAAGGAGGGGCATACCTCATCAGCAAGGGTACCTGCATAATCAATGTTTGTATACCTAACTCTGAATTGTACTGCACATCTTTATAATAAAAACAATTTTTAAAAAAACAAGACAAACTACAAATTTGGAAGAAATATTTGTCATGTTCCAGTTCAAAGGCTAATTTTTCTAATATATAAAGAGCTACTAGAAATGAAGAATGTTGTGCTAAGAAGTCCAGCAGATAAATGGACAAGGAATTTGAACAGTTAGTTCAGAGGTAAAGACGTACCAGTGACTCACCACAACATTTACAATCTTAAACTCCAGAATTCCCATTTGGCCCTTTTTCTATCTCTTTATTGATACTCTCAATTTGCTGATAATTTTTATGCTTTTCTTTAGTTCTTTAGTCTTAGTCTCCTGTAGTTCTTTGAACTTCTCTGAAATATATATTCCTTTGTTAACTTCCATGCTTCTTCAGTAACAGTTTGTTGATTGCTTTTTTTTTTATTGTGTATGGGCCATATATTCTTGTTTCTATACACAGCTCATACATTTTTTTTTCTTTTTTGAATTGGAGTCTCACTCTGTTGCCCAGGCTGTAGTGTAGTGGCGGCATGCTCAAAGCCACCGCGGCCTCGACCTGCTGGGTTCGGGCAATCCTTTCGCTTTAGCCTTCCAAGTAGCTGGAACTATAGTGTGCGCCACCACACCTGGCTAATTTTTTTATTTATTGTGGGTACAAGGTTCACCATGTTGCCTAGGCCAGTCTCAAACCCACGGGCTCAGGCAGGCCTCTCACCTCTGCCTCACTTTTTTTTTTAGCTGGACATTTTAAGCAGTATAATGTGATAACTTTGAAGATCAGATTCCTGCCCCTCCCCAGGGTTTGTTCTTGCTGCTACTTGTAGTTGTTTGTTTAGTGACTTTTCTGAAGTAATTCTGTCCAATCTGTATCTTTGTCTTGCGTGGCCATTGAATTCTCTTTGGGGTTAACTTAGTGGTCAGCTAAGGATTGAACGGAGATGTCCTGGGATGCCTGGAACCAGCAAATCTCCCTGCATTTGCTTAGGGGTGCTCCATCAGTGCTCTGCAGGCAGTTTACAGCTCTGCCCTGTCCTTCGCTTCCTGCTTATGCAGCCAGAGGTTGGAGAGGAGGGTCTTCTTGTCTGGTCACACCACCCTCAACCCCGAAGCTAAGCGGGGTCGACCTGATTAGTCCTCAGATGGGAGGGCGTAGGGCCTCCTCCGTTCTTTCTGGGCATGCAGCAGTCCTACACATGTGCGATGTTCTCTGGGTTGCCAGGTGACTGCCAGAGCTTTCAAAGCCCCTTTGGATCTTTTCTCCCTCCGCTTTTCCTCGAAGCTTTTTAGACCGTCTGTTGATTTGCCCCAACCGCTTCTCTTCTCTCAGTCAACTACTGTGTTCAGTTTGTTACTTCTCAGGTTTTTCAGCAAACTCCCCTTGGGAAAAGGCGTTTGCCCTGGATCCACTCCGAGTCGGGGCAAATAAGGTCCGTCTTGCATATGGGCTCTTTGAGAGCACAACCATACCTGTCATGTCATGACAGTGTCTGGTAGTATGGGTGTGAAGGAGCTCCAGTCACTGCAGTAACTCAGGCTGCTGGTTTCCACTTTGAGTGTGGAAGCCTACTGCAAAGCTAGAAGAAAAGGAACAGGACAAGCTAAAACACCATGAAGTATGCTGTTCTTACCTAGATTCAGCCGGGTTTTTTTTTTTGTTAGAATCTTCTCTGTTGCTGGGGTGGAGTGCAATGGCACAATCACAGCTCACTGCAGTCATGACCTGCTGGGCTTAGATGATCCTTCTGCCTTGGCCTTCCAAGTAGCTGAAACTACAGGCTTGTGGTATGGCTAATTTTTTTTTTTTTTTAAATTGTAGAGATGAGGTCTCGTCAAGTTGCCAGGCTGGTCTTGAAACCCTGGGCACAGGCAATTTTTTTGCCTCAGGCTTCCAAAGTGCTGGGATTACAGGCATGGGCCACCACACCTGGCTCAGCCAAATCTTCTTAAATCATTTTGCCAGATTAATGAAAGCCTTTGGTTAATTTTTGGAGTTCTAAAAAAGTTGATTCTACATTTTTTGATTTCTTTTTTTGTGTCAGTTTTGTGTTGTAGTAGTTGCTGATGTTTCTGATTTATATTGTCTTTAAGTCCAGAAGAATCCTTACCCCTACTAACCACTTTGTTTCCTTTTTTTTTTTTTTTTTTTTTTTCCAGAAAGAGTCTTGCTCTGTTGCTTAGGCTGGAGTGCAGTAACACAATTATAACTCACTGCAGCCTCCAATTTCTGGGCTCAAGTGATCCTCTTGCCTCAGCCTCCTGAGTTGCTAGGATTACAGATGTGCCCCACTATGCCCAGCTAATTTTTAATTTTTTTTTTTTAGAGATGAGTTCTTATAGATGTGAGCTGCTACACCCAGCCAATGATCTGACCTCTATTTCTTAAATATTTATTTTGAAATAACTTAGGACTCACAAGAAGTTACAAAATAATACAGATAATTCCCATGTATTCTTTCTTTCCCCAGTATTTACATCTTGTAATAACTCTAGTACATTTTCAGAATGAAAAAATTGACATTGGTTTAATGCTACTGAGTTAACTACAGGCCTTATTAAGGTGTCACTGATTTTTATATGTACCTCCTTTTTGAAAGGGGAGATGTATACTACTGTGAAATTTTTTCACTTGTGTAGATGTGAATGCTGTTACCGTAATTGTAATGCAGAACCTTTTAATTGCCATGAAGGTGAGCCCTTATTTATAAGTCATACCCTTTCCCCAGCCCTGACCCTTTTACCACTTAGCTGTTCTCCATCGCTACAATTTTGTCATCTTGAGAATTTGATGTAAATGCAATTGTATCTATAAATAACGATCTATAATTGCATATAATTAATATGTATAATAATCTAATGATATTGGCTCCTTTTAATGCAACCTTGTGTTTTGGAAGTCATCCAGGTTGTCATGTGTATCAATAATTTGCTCTTTTTTTGGGGTGGTTGGTAGCATGTTATTTGTATGCATGTCCTGGAACTTATTCATTTGCTTATTTTAGTACATATGGGGCTACTTCTAGCTTGGGGCTATCATTGGTAGAGTTGCTATAAACATTTATGTCCAGCTTTTTTGTATATTTACATTTGCATTTCTTTTTTTTCTTTTTTTTTTTCTTTTTTCTTTTTTTGAGTTGGAGTCTCACTCTGTCGCCCAGACTGGAGTGCAGTGGCCGCTCCCAGCCACCGCAGCCTCGACCTGCTG
Source organism: Tarsius wallacei (assembly GCA_963574415.1). Lineage (NCBI taxonomy): Eukaryota > Metazoa > Chordata > Mammalia > Primates > Tarsiidae > Tarsius > Tarsius wallacei. Next base: position 23,359 of record CAUYQG010132956.1, read on the forward strand.
GGCTCCGGCGATCCTTCCGCCTCAGCCTTCCAAGTAGCTGGAATTACAGGCGCACGCTACCACGCCCGGCTAATTTTTTGATTTATTGTAGAGATGAGGTCTCGCTTGCCCAAGCGGGTCTCGAACCCGCGGGCTCAGACAATCCACTCACCTCAGCCTCCCAAAGGCGCGGGATTACAGGCTGAGCCACCAAGCCTGGCTACATTTTCATTTCTTAAGGTCAAAAAAATCCCAAGTTTGCAATTGCTAGTCCAAGAATATAGCTTGTAAAAGTCAAAAGTGTGTATGTGTCCAAATTTCACTTTGTCACCCAGGCTGAAGTACAGTGGCACGGCCATAGCTAACTGCAGCCTCAGCCTCCTTGGCTCGAGCGATCTCTGCCTTAGCTTCCTGAGTAGCTGGGACTACAGGTGCCCATCACACCTGGCTAGTTTTTCTACTTTTTGTAGAGACGGAGTCTCACTTTGTTGCCTCGAACCCCTTTGGCCTTCCAAAACGCTGGAATTACAGACGTGGCCACCACGCCCAGCCAAAAACATTTTTTAAAAACTCTCTCAACAACAATACAGATATCTCAGTGGCCTCTGGTCACCAAGAAGTGTATGAAGATTTCTCCCCACCAGCAACTGACCAATCAGATGTCTGTAGCAGATAACAGCTGGGTGTCCTCCAGTTCAGTCCCAACACTTTGTGCGTGGAGATAGCATCGGATCTCAAGAGCAGAGTGGAGATCCTACAAGACTGTCCCCCACTTCTGATGCTAACTGCATGCCCAGCTTGTTTTGCCTGTCCTTCTGACTGACCAGCTGTAAATCTGGGTTCTTGCCACCTCTGTCTTGAGTTGGATTAATTTGCTAGAGCAGCTCACACAGAACTCAGGGAAGCGCTTAGGCTTACCAGTTTGTTGCAAAGGTTACAGATGAAGAGATGCATAGGCATAGGGAGAAGTGTAGGGAAGGGACACAGAGCTTCCGTGTCCTCTCTGGGCTCCCCACTTTCCGGCAGCCTCTACGTGTTCAGCTGTTTGGGTGCTCCTGAAACTTGGTCTTTTGGGGGTGTTTGTGGACGCTTCAGTACATAGGCTTGACTAATTAAATCACTGACTGCTGGTGATCGGTAATCTTCAACCCCTCTCAGCTGTAGTTTAGGGAAAAAAAGGGCAACCCCCTCGAGTCCCCTCCCACTGTGGGAGCTTTCCTGTCCTCTCAATAAATCCTGCTTTCCAAAAAAGACAGCATGAGTATTACAGAATGCTAAGAGAAAAAATTATGTAAATATAATGAAAATTGGTTGTCCTTTAATATGACTGATTTATTTAAAATGTTGTTTTCTAAGTTAATTTTATTACTGCTTGTAAAAACTTGGTAGGGGTGGGGCATACATAATATTTTTAAAACCTGCATTCCCTTCAAAAGTTACCTTCATGTTGAGCTCTTAGAATCAAGGAATAGTGTGTCAGTTGTGTGTATGCTGTACAAAAATAATTGGACAAATACCCACCTTCTGAGATGTTGCGGGTTAAGGCAGTGTTCTCTTATTTGCTACGTGTGCACTGCTTTTGTGTTTCAGTGCCAAACCCAAGTCTGAAATCCACGTGTCGATGGCCACTCCAGTGACTGTGTCCATGGAGACCGTATCCAGTCAAAATAACGATCAGCCTGCCATTGCCGTCCCTCCAGCTGCCCAGCAGCCCCCACCAGCCATTCCAACCATGATTGCGGCCGCCAGTCCCCCATCACAACCAGCCGTCGCCCTCTCAACCATTCCGGGAGCGGTCCCTGCCACTCCGCCCATCACCACTATTGCCGCAGCACCGCCACCATCGGCCACTGTGGGTGGCAGTCTCTCCTCTGTCTTGGGCTCTCCTGTGCCTGAGATTAAAGTAAAAGAAGAAGTGGAACCAATGGACATCATGAGGCCAGTTTCCGGTAAGTTTGCTCCCAGTACCCTCTGTGGGCAGTTGCTTCTTCCCCTTTGCTAGCTCTCCTCCAGAGTCCAAATTCCCGTGTGACCCTCAGCCAGGAAGCCAGACTCCTTAATGCTCAGGGTTGTATTTCTGACCAGAATCATGAAGGAGATGAATATTTCCCCGCGGTTATCCTTTTTTTTTTTCCTTTGAATTGGAGTCTCACTCTGTCGCCCAGGCTGGAGTGCAGTGGCACGCTCCTGGCCACCGCAGCCTCGACCTGCTGGGCTCAGGTGATCTTTCCGCCTCAGCCTTCCAAGTAGCCAGAATTATAGGCGTGTGCCACCATGCCCAGCTAATTTTTTTTTTTTTAATTGTTGCCCAGGTTGGTCTTGAACCCCTGGGCTCAGGCGATCCTCTTTCCTCGGCCTCTCAAAGTGCTGGGATTACAGGCTTCAGCCATCCCACCCGGCCAGAAAACCAAATTTCCTTGTATTCTGTCTCTGTTTCCCCTTGACTTGCCAGCCTGCCAGCCTGTGTCTTAGTTATTAGTCTCTGTTCTCCTGTCTCCATTATTGCTTTTCCCTCCTTTTTTAAGTCGGATCTCACTCTGTCGCTTAGGCTGGAGTGCAGGAGCACGCTCACAGCCACTGCAGCCTCAGTCTGCTGGGCTCAGGCAGTCCTTCCACCTCAGCTTTCCAAGAAGCTGGAACTACAGGTGTGCATCGCCACGCCTGGCAATTTTTGATTTATTGTAGAGATGAGGTCTCACCATGTTGCCCAGGCTGGTCTCGAACCCGCGGGCTCAGGTAATCCTCTCGCCTCAGCCTCCCAAAGTGCTGGAATTATAGGCTTGCACCATCACGCCCCACTGATTATCCTTTAATGTAACTTTGTTGGATTTATTATGAAAATACTACCATGTAGAGGGGGTTCCGATATGGTCATAGCTAAGTATTTTTTTTTTTTTGCAAATAATTACCA